>CM070711.1:12979149-13174386 GCA_036346275.1 Otatea glauca | reverse complement strand
CGTGGCCTCGACTCAGATGATTACAACTGATGGATAGACCATCAGATTACAACTAATGAATAGACCACATATATATATATATACTCCGTATATTAAGCTTGGAAAGTTTTCCGGCTCCTCAGCGTTCCACGTCGCCGTTTAGCCCTCGTGGGTGCGCCGTGCGTCGCTGCGTAGCCCAGACGAGCAGTAAAACGGGCTCGTACGGCCGGCTCCTCGTTTGCCCACGTCGCCCGCGTGGCTCGCGGCCGCGCCGAGCTCAGTAGCTTTGTTGCCGTCGTCTTGCGCGTGCAAAGCTGTGGCGCAGTGGTAGGTACTCTCGGTTTTGCCCGGACGTCGTGCGTTCGAATCCCCGCATCGCGCCGCTGCTCGAGTTTTTCCCCTGCTCGACGCGTGCTGCTTTTTTGATCGTGGAGGTCGCGTGTTGCTCGCGCGGACTTTTTTTGCTGCCGCGTGCTGTCCGGTTCACTCATTACAGGTTAATGAAATACATCTAATTGGCACTCGTTACAGGTTAATGAAATACATCTAATCGTTTTCTTTTCTTACATGTATAGTTATAGTGTTGTTGCGTAGCTCGCGCATGCGCGTTTGGGCGACTCGTGGCCTTTTTTTTTTTGCGAAAAGACTCTGAATATTTCTAAAATTACGTATTAGTCCATTTTTTTTATATGAAGGGCCCTGGAACTGCTTAAATATGTCGGGAATTACATCTAGATAGGGATTTTTTTTACGAAAAGGCCCTCCAAACTTCTTATATTTTTCTTCGATTCTTTTCTTCGGTCAGAAAATTACTTTAGGTACCTCGAAAATTACATATAAGTAGGGTTTTTTTTACTTGAACACCCTCCAAAATTCTTAGATTTCTCATGCGATCCTTTTCTTCGTCCGCCTGCATGGCGCGGCGTGGCGCCGCGCATACGTGCCTAGTGATTTACAAGCACAGATCTCTCTGATTTTTTTAAGACTCAACGGTAGACTGAAAGCCAACCTGAACATTTTCATTGCTTAGAAAGTGATACAAGGTCCTAGATTAGACACTACTACAAAAAAACTTATATTAGACGTCTCAATACAGACGGTTTAAAAAAATCGTCTGTGCTAAAAAACATCACTGACGGTTCTATAGTAAAATCGTCAGTGACATAATCACAGACGGTACTCTTCATGAACCGTCAGTGATATACATTCATATCACTGACGGTTTTATTTAAAAACCGTATATGATAGGATCTCAGACGGATTTGAATACGAGCCGTCTGTGATAAGTTCATATCACAGACGGTTCTAACTACGAACCGTCTGTGATATAACCTCAGACCACTATATAAACATATCGATTGAGGTTCGTAGTGCAGACTTATGACTCCATACGATAATTTAATCAACTCAATATGATGACTTAATCAACTCTATAGTTCAAGAAGCATGGCTACCAATGATATTCTCATTCGGGAATGAGGATAAAGTGGAATCGATAAATCAGAGCTTGACAGCGTTCATGACGAACTGTGGAATGAAATAGATTTTACCTTAGAATCCATCAATATTATAATAAGAAAGAGATGAAAGTGCTACAAAAATTCATATTTTAAGACGATCCTGATCAGACAAGCTGTTGCCTCGATGCAACTAGGAAGTTTAGATATTCAATTACTAAATCTATAACTTGGTTGTGCCTTGTAAATTTCGTTGCAGAAATACCTAAGCAGAAGAAAATTTCGAACAACAGATGCTAATGATGAAAGTTCTGCTAGAGGATCATAGATGGTTCTATTCATAAACCGTCTATGATGTTGTATCACGCATTTGTTTATTCATCATCACGCAGCGGTTATAATATAGAACCGCCAGAATGAATTTTCGCGCATTTGCCCGAAACCGTCTATGATGTACCCTTACATCACTAACACATTGTTAGTGACGATTCATAAAACCGTCTGAGATGACGATTTTGAACCGTCTGAGATGATGTTTTCTGTAGTAGTGAGAGTCACGTCACCGAGGAGTGACCTGGCTTAGCCTCAGGATACTAGGGGTGGGCAATCGGTTAATTCAGTTTTATCGGTTCTGTTTGTTCAGTTTTAAAAAATCGGTTTTTGAGAACTATAAACCGACCGAATTAACCAAACAAATTTGGTTCGGTTAATTAGGTTTTTGGTAAACCGAATTTCCTCAAGAGCTCCAAAAGTCGTGCTTGGAGTTCATCAGAAGTCACCACCTGAAGGAAGCGCTGCCTCCAATATGCATCGCGTCATGAAGGCGGAAAAAGAGCTAAGCTTACTTTCTTCCATGAAAACATTCCAGGCTTCCAGTAGACGACTTCAACTCATCGAGGAAAAAACAAAAGTAAAGGGGCTGGAGGTTCTTGGACCTCACGGAGCACACGGTGGCATGCGGCGAGATGGTCGGTATGCGGAGACAACGACGCGGATCAGATCATCCTCGCGATACCGGGCGTCAAATCGTCATAGGCAAAACGCACCTTCCATCGTGTGGCACGCTGCTCGACGCCTGCGGGAGAGTGGGGGTCGTCGAGGAGCGCTCCGTGGGTGGTGGCCGCGCTAGCTCGGTGCCGGTGCCCTTGGCGCGCTCGAAGAGAGAGAGCTACGGCGAAGCAGCTCCATGGGGGCCGGAGAGAGGAGGTCGGAGGGGGCCGCTGGGTTGGGGCGAGGAGATCGGAGGAAGGCTCCACTGCTGCTTGGTCCATGGGGATCGATTCGAAAGGCAGAAATAGGGGATTTGGTCGGCTAAAACACGTAATAATAGGAAAGCACACGACTCTGAAGGCGAAGCTCCCAATTCAAATTTTAAATTTGAATGTAAGTCCCATGTCGGTTTTTCTGACCCTACACGCCATTAACTTACTCATGCCTTCTGCAAAGAGACTTAGCTTGCCGACTCAGGTCGAATGGTTGAGGTCTTCTTCACCTATGTTCGGCTCTGTTTATTTTGACTTTAGCTTTTTGGCTTTTGACTTAAAGTTAGATTTTTGTCTTAATGAGTTTTTGAGATGTCTGCTTTTAAGTCAAGATATGTTGTTTGGCATCTTAGCTTTTTGATAGGTTGGATGGTGTAGCTTATTCTTAGAAAGTCTGAAATACCCTTTACGGTTGTGAGGACTTTTTTATGTATTGTACAAATGTTTAATGATTTGAAAAACATGGATTAATAAAACAAATACACACCCAAGAGAAATTTCCAAACATTATCTTCATGATGTTATTCATATCGTTTTAGCATATATAGTTCATATAACTATATATCTATACTCTTGCAACCATCAAGGAATTAGAAATACCCTCGTAAAAGGCACACATATCTCTATCGTCCATTGCCGATATATTACCACCACCACCTCCTCCAAATGATCTAGTTTGTGTAGTGTTAGGATCATAGTCTTTGTCATCATCGCATCTCTCAAAAAGTTCATCACGTAAAGCACTATCTCGGATAAAGTTGTGAAGAGCTCACCAAATGGATGGAATTCAACGGTATCCCAAATTTTAAGATCTGTATCTGAAGAACCAGTTGCAAAAAAATCGCCAAATGGATGGAATTCAACAACAGTACAACTAGATCTATGCCCAGTGAGAGACCGCACAACTACATCTCAATCTGGCTGAGACGAAGGTGATGGAGGCAAAACCCTCCCATGACCCTCTACCATATGCATGGCTCGCTGCATTGAGCCTCAGTCATTTGATTGTCACTATGTCGATGTCCCTCATGGAGGAAGGGGAGGGTTGTCGGATTAGGAGGAGGAGATCCAAGGGTGGATCAAGGGCCTTGCCTCTAGTGTTGACAAGCTTCGCAACAGGCTCAGATCCAACCCTAACAAAAACAGACTAGACACCTTCTTGGAGAGAGATGAAGGAAGGCAAGGAGCATAGGAGAGGGAGCAGGCTTGCCGCCGCCCATAGTCATTTCGTAAAAGTACTATACCTATAGTTACCAGATTTACGGTTCGTTGGATTCACGTACGCCACTTCTTAAAAATAAGGTTCGCTAACGATATACCTCTTTGCTTCGTGAACCTAGGGTGTGATTGACGAATCGGACAATTCTGGTGCCAAGACTAGTACACAACATATTTCTCTATGCTTAAGAACAAAACACTAAGTGCACCACATAGTTTCTTACACAGAAGATCCCCATATAAGAGAAATAAAAAAGAAAATCCAAATGAAGAGATGGGCCCATCTAGCCCACCAACCCCCCTAGTTGGAAGGAAACCCTAAGAGCAGTCCGTGCAGATCGCTAGCCTCAGCGTAGCCGCTGTGCCTCGCTCCCCCCTTGTTCTTTCGCGTATCCATCCTCTCGCCCCCCATGCCGCCATCTCTCCCATCAAGCAACTCTCTCGCGCTCACTTCTCTCCTCTCCAAACCTCCATCTACCTCGCCTCATCCAAGACATCAAGTTTGCGGCTCTCGTCGAAGATGGGACCATGGGGACAACAGCCAGAATACTAGAACGACCTCTTCATGGTTGTAGAGCTGTGCATCCATCTACGAGGGCAGCAACCAGAAAAACAAAGTGTGGAGCGCGATGGACGTCTCTTGCCCCTTGCCATCAGGTAAACACCAATGAGTTCGCCTCCACCAACAATTCGGGCAGCGAATCATTGCGAATCAGATCGCGTTCGAACCCTCAATTGGTTCGTGCGATCAAGATCAAGGTTTGAAGGTTACGGTAAATCTGGTAACTATGCCGCTACACTGGCCCACAGCAAGGAGAACAGAGTAGCTAGCAAGTGGTGTGCTCCGCTGAATTTTTTTTTCAATAATACTATTTTTATTCTATTTTACAAAAATAATATGCCGAAAAAAAAATTTACAAATCTACCCACTTGTCGCCTCATTGCTAGAGTGCTGCTATTTGAAAAGGCGATGAGAGTCCGTCATTGCTTCAAATGATGACAGAGGTTTTGCCCATTTTTTATTCGAATTGCAAAAATATATTTGATATCAATGGAAAATGTATGTAAATTATGAGTCAGAGTTAATAAAAAGTCAATATTAGTTGTTGTGATGTTTTACGAAATTAATGTGGTA
Source organism: Otatea glauca (assembly GCA_036346275.1). Taxonomy (NCBI): domain Eukaryota; kingdom Viridiplantae; phylum Streptophyta; class Magnoliopsida; order Poales; family Poaceae; genus Otatea; species Otatea glauca. The sequence continues at coordinate 13,169,335 of CM070711.1, read as the reverse complement.
ATTGTGAGTAAAATTTTTTAGGACAAAAATCAAATTTCTTTGTTCGTCGTTCTCCTTCGGTGTGCGATAAATTTCACGACAAATCGTAGTACTATTGAATAAAAGGCAGAGGGAGATCAAAGAGAGTGCGAATCTGAGATCAGGGAGAGTGATTTTTTAGCATTTTCGGCAGCCCGTAAAATTTCATGTTTAAATGTAATTTTTAGGAAGAGTAGACCAGATTTGCTCTTTGATATGTGCACTACCATATTCTGGAAAAATATTTAATTTACACCTTGCTTTGCATCTAATTTCCACTAGTGCAATAACCCTAAGTATTATAGTCGACAACAACGCATGTTATAAATAGTTCCCACGAAGCACTTAAATTATTTGTTGAACATATATAAGGGCACATACATCGAAAGTTCGATGATAAAATAAGCAATAGATTAGATTATATTACAAGGGCATTACAAAAGTTGACGAAATTGCTTGTTTAACTAACTAACGAAAGCATCGTTGTCATGGTGGAAATGTATGATCGTTCGCCTATCCGGTACAAGTTTTAATGATATCCACATTTTATGCATATTACACCGACCCATGTAAATTTGAGATTTGTACTCGGACACCGCTCAATCCCGACTATGAAAGAACTCCACGGGATCCGCAGCGTTCTAGCTATCGCCGAACGGGTGTCCTATGCCGCACGCCTCCTGTGTATAAGGCAGAATTTTTGGTCTTTTGATGTGGATTTCGCCTCCCACATGGGCATGTCATCCCAATTCCTTGTCCCTATGTTAATACCACCCGGTTCCTGGATGGTCCGCGTAACGCGCCAAGGATTTGTTGCGCAGCGACTCTACGGCCGCTTCTTGTCCCTTCCTCTTCGAGAGGAGGTACCCTCTTGCACCTCTCGTGTGTTACGCTGGCGACACTTGCCGAGACCCCGCCTGCTTCTCGCTCGCACTCCACTATATGGTGCAGGAGGTGTGTGTTGGATTTATCGTTGTATAACCGAAGCGTGCCTGCACCAATGCAAGATGCCCGCTTGGCCGTTGAATAACCGTAGGCGTACTCGGGTCCGCTTTTCTGGGCGGTAGTAGCACCACTGAGAGGGTTGCTCCCCGCTATCCCATATATAAAGTTTGAGATGTGGGTGGTATGTCTCCTGTCCACCTAGCTTGAAGTAGCCGCACCATTCATCCTGGCCAATGGGCACCGGTGAGAATCTCCTGTCCACTAGTTCATCGTGATGTATCTACCATCGCACAGGCCGTGTTCGCAAAAGTCCGCCTTTCGGGTGATCCTTGAGGAGGTTTCTCCTTGACTCAAAGAATTTTGCAATTTTCTTTTCGAACTCCTATATGCGATGAACCGTTTAGAAGTACTACTTTGTGAGTGAAACATGAGTATGTCGCATGAAACTCACCCATTGGTTGGCCCTTGCCCACCGCCCCGAGCTCGTCGATCTAGATCGACATATCCCGCGGCGCCTCCCATCGGGTTAAGTTCTCGCCAGCGGGTAGGCGTCATGGCGCTTGTAGATAAATTGAAGTCACGCATGCTCCGCCCGTCGATCCATTGGAAGAAGCAACACCGGTCCTTGTGCTGAGAAAAGAAAGAACGATGCATAAATGGTACCGTTAGCCTGCACTTTATGGATACAAGTAGGTTTACCCGTAGGGCGTGCACAACAAGAGTGAGTGCGCGACCGCCTTCTCCGTGGGTAGATTGCATCATCTTCGCCAAGGTTGCAATGATTTGGTCCGGGCAACTCCAGAATCGGGCGCCCACGCCATCGTATCCGGTATTCGGGCGGATGACTTCGCTGTCAAGAGGCGACGGAGAACGGATGTCGCGCCCTAATTCGTAGATTCACCGACGCTTATTGCTGGTTTGGCGGTGTTGATGTCTACCTCTCGCCGGTTTTATAGTGGTGGTGAGAGGTTACTCCACACAACTACAACACTTGTCCATTTTGATGGCCCGCATCCTTTGCGAAAGTTGCACGACGTGTCACCCTTCATCAAAGCCGCACGACCGTCACCTTCCGAGAAAGGCCGCACGACCGTCACCCTCGAGAAAAGTCGCACAACCTTTCACCCTTTGTCAAAGGTCGCGACGACGGTCACCTCTATCAAAGGTCATCACGACCGTCACCCTCGAGAAAAGCCGCACGACCAAAGGCATAAAGGAGTGGTCACTCAATTGTGCTAGCATGTATGACAAAGTTTTGTCACTTTTTAGGGTGAAGAGTGTTGTCACATTAGTCGTGATAGCCGCCCAGCAATGGTTGTCGATCGCACGGCCAAAGTAGCTACGTGTGTGTCAGGCCCTATCGACATGACAAAGGTAATCGTAGCGATTTACAAATAGCGCCACGAAAAGTAAAAGATTATATATATCACAAAACTTGATAAATAAAACTAACATATATCATATTACATGAGCTAAGAAAGTAAAAGACGATATTGTTTATGATACATCATGTGTAAAAGAAACAAACTAGCTAGGGCCTCGCGGTGCAACACTGTAGGTCCTGTGCCTCCTACGACGCCGCACATGTCCAAACGGATATGTGAGCTGGTCGAGGGCCTATCCACGAGTAATTCTAGGAGGCCTGACTGTGTCGTCATGAGTAGCGAAGGCGCCCTGTGTTTACCGAGGTGGGCCGGGCGTCAGTGCGAGCCGCGACGAACCAAGTACCACACCCGCGATCGCCGATAAGGATCCACGAAAGTCAAAGTCCTCGCCCCGAAAGTACCGTAGTCCCCGAGGTGCTCGTGACTGTCAGGTGGGATCGGCCACCGCGATGACAAACTTTTCAAGTTAGAACGACACGCTATATGAACAACAAAATATATGAAGAAAGAGACCACCCGATGTACCTGCGGTCATCGGGACAAACGCCGAGGTCCGATACACCGGAGCCCTCAGCCAGTCCGGAGGAGGGTGGTCGGGTCCGCTCGTGTCGACCTCGCACAACGCATTTAACAACGGGGACTGCACCACGCCGTCTCGCCCTGGCCGCTTACACGACGCCGTGTGTACGACACGGTGAGTCAAGTCCTCGAATATGGCGCAGCGCCATCGGCGGCCGTCCATTGTGACCTATCGTATGGGTGGTACCGATCATCAGATCAACGCCGACGTCGCTCGTGTGCCTCTCGCAAGGTCGCTCGCGAAACGATAGGAGGCTAGTTAGTTAGCATAATTTTCAAGACGTTACATTGAATGACAAATGGAAGGAGTACGAACAAGGCGGTGGAAAGCGAGTCCGGCCGGGTGGGGTACGGTCTGGCGTGGTCGATCGCGTTCGAGGTGACTCCACGACACGCACAACTCGAACACGGTGCGGCGGCCGTACCACTCGATATATGCGTCGACGTGCCGTGGTCGAGGGGGCGATCTGCCGATCACATCCGCAAGAGCTAGTGCCCATCGCCGCATGAGGTACCATGCGTGTTGCCCGCCTTATGCGTCGACGGCCTTTGCGTGTGAACCTGCAAAAACGAAAGCGCAACATTAATTCGCAAGCCACCGAGATCGTAAGTACTAATAGAAGGGAAAAATGTAGAAATACGAACGAGTGCACGGCTGCTGGAATGATGTCGCCTGTGGGTACTGGGAACGCCTGCCGCAGACCGAACTGCCTCATGACGCAGTGGGCGGCGTACGGCTCGACGAACACGTCGAACACCAAGTGACGCTGCGTCAACCAAGACGCCACGCTAGCAGGTGCATCGCAGCGACAGGCCATGCGGCGCACGTGCCTGGACAAGCTCAGGAACATAGGGGCGCCATATGACGCGGTCGTGCGTGAGCTGGTCCGACATCGCTACGTAGTGAGGGTACGAAGCGTGCGTCGTAACTGGGGTGAACCGCGGATGCAAAAGAAAACAACAGAGATGAACGTTAGTACAGCACGTGGAGAATTAAAAAAACAACATACGGCTACGATAGATAGTATCGACCGGTCGGCGACACCACAATGCCCCCATCGCTGGACGATCAACTCGCCCCGGAACCTCAGAGAAGGTCGGGCCGTAAGCCGACAGTCTATCGTCCGTGGTCGTCCGATCCGAACCTCTCGAACGACCACACCGTAGTAGCAAAGGGCATCCGCGAGTGGGCGAAGTCGGACACGCGACGACACTCGCCGATAGTGCCCGTGACGCGCGCAAGTACCGCAGTCCCTGCCACCGCGGATCTCCTCCAAGTCGGCGCCGATGATTGTCCTCGCAAAGCGATCATGTGCCCGTCGACAAAGGTGTCCGCGTCGACAAGCGAGAACATGACCCACCCAAGAGCCACGTAAGGTACGCCCAAGTGCCGGGCGATGGCTCGCTTCCTCACTCCGCTACCATCCTCTCGGCCGCAAAGTAATGGTTAGGTTGTTAAATGCAATGAAAATCACACACGGTGAGTCAAATCACATACGACAAGGAAAAATCGCACTTACGAGAATCGCACAAGCCACCGCTACGCCGGACCGCGCGCACCGCGAAAGTCGTGTCATCGTGCTCGTAGTACCTCGAACCGGTGGAGGATATCTTCCGCCACTGGTCGACGCCTGCAGAACCACCGCGATCCCCCGAGCGTGGCGTGCCCGTGAGGTAATCGACGCCCCGTAGTGTCGGCGCCATCTCACCACATGGCGGTGAAAAGTGTGGGTCTCGAGCCGCCATCGGTCCACTAGAGCAACAAGAAGCTCTGTCATAAGGGAACCGCCTAGAGGCACCCGTCGATCCTGCGCAGATCCGCGGCGATCGCCTCGACCATACGGGCAACGGTAGTAGGCCAAACCGCCCTCAACTTGCAAAAGAATGTGACAAGTATTATTGTGGTGTGTGTCAAGACATGAGTACAACAACTCGTGACGAAATTGAACTAACCTCGGGATCCATCGCGGATCGAGGCGCCATGCCCTCATGGGGTGCGCAAGCCGCGAGGCCCCAAGCTCCAACGCCGCCCCACCTGCGGGGCAAGGTCGCTAAACGGCTCCGTGAGTCGCGTCGACCGACGGGTCAAGCAACTCGTACAACCGCCCGCCCGCCATGCACGCAATTAAAAATGTTTATATTACTACAAGGTGTAAAAAGGTGCAAAATAAATACAACAATTACAAATAGAATATGAATGGAACAAATCTCAGTAATTTAGAGCACACGTAATACATGGAAGTAAAATGTTCATCTATGTGCAAAGCGTTAAAAAGATACAAAATGAATACAACATACTACACTCTCATTTAATCAAGTACAATAACATTCATAGTACATATTTTGACCACACGTACGAATTCGATACAAGCAAATGATATTCTAGTGCATTGAAGTAAAACACAGTTCGGTACGGAAAGACCATATAACACTTCACGGCTTCGGATCTTGGGCAACTCTTGAAAGAGTGCCATGTCTCCTTACAAGCGTAACATTTCTTTACTGCGCGGCCACTTTCAGTGGAGTCGTCCATATCATTCCTTATACGCTGGATTGCCTTCTTCCTACTCCCTTTAGCTTGCTCATGTCCGGGACCCAACGTGTATCCTCCCACTTTTGTGCTCCGTGAATAAACCCACCACTCGAAACCGTACATTTTCGCGCCAAGTTGCAGCCACGACTTCCTTACTAAAGAATTGAGACATGAATATACCCGATCCATATGAATCGCCGAGCGGTGCAGCCATAACATGGGAGCATGGCACATGTAATAGACGAGGCTTATTGCGGTGCGCATACACAAGTTTGCTTGTGTATGATGCATTCGTGAGCAACTTTCCGCGGTTCGTCCCACGATCGGCTTTCTCCTTACATCACCTCGAAACGGAGCTCCTCGCACCCATCTTCGTTCTTTGCGTGCATCTCCCCTTCTTGCCTTTGTCCTCCATGTATGCGAAATCATCTCTGAGTACTTCATAGCAGATCGTTCATGCGCGTGATCGCCTTTGCATGGCGATCAACGAAGTACTTTGTGATGCCACGAAGAACACCCTCAACTATACCAACCAAGGAAGGGGTCTCAACCTCGATCACCCAGCTTGTAAACCTCCAAGGTTTGTTGTCATGACCCCATACCTCACACCACCGGTGTCGTAGCGAGCTCATTTCTCCCTAGGCTCATGCTCTATCCATTCGAGAAGCATTTGAGCCCTCCCATTCCTTCGAACCAGTGGGGGAGGGTCAGTGGGTAACTCCTCCAGCACGACTGGGGCCTCCCCTATGGCCGGGGCTGCCCTCTTCATTGCCTCGCCAGTGTGCCTCAATGTCAGCTCATCCAATTTCTTCCAGAGTACATCAAACTTTCTCTGCTGGTTCAGTGTGCAGAGCCTCTTGAAAAGCTTTGTTAGCTCCTTGTTCCTGAACTGCTTGTAGAAGTTGGCACCCATATGGCGCTTGCACCACCTACTACGCAAATCGCACCATGGATGAGTCTCATCCACACCTTGCCGCAATCAATAATTGCCCTCAAAGCCCTAGTATGCCGATCGTGTATGATACACACTCCAGGCACGATGAACGACACCGGCTTTGACATTCTGTAGGAACCAATGCCGCCTATCTGTTTTCACCTCCACGAATCACGAGCGCTACGGGAGAACTTTATTATTGCCATCCACTCCTATGGCGGTCAATATCCGCCCTTTGTATTTACCACCAAAATGTCCCATCCACACATAACAAAGGACGACAATGCCAAAACGCATTGATGCATGGACCTAAAGCGAAGAATGCCCGCTTCAAAACCATCTTCCCGCAGAAGCTGCGAAGGATGCTCACAAATGTCCACATAAGTTCCAATTTACCCTTTATCACCAAGCAAACCTAACAAGTTACGGTAGGAGTCTTCGACGCGTGCGAACCGTGTTTCCAATGCCTTCGCTTTGCTCTCCATGCCTTCGTAGCTTATTGTATACTGGAACCTCTGTTGTATTGCAGTACGATGGCTCGTGGCTCTAAATCTAGGTTGCCTACAATCTCTCCGTACATTGCATTGGCAATAAAGCCCGATGATATGTTCCGTGTATCGCGCAGACTCCGTTAAATACGCATGTATGTGGGACGACAATAGAACACTTCCAAATGGTGTCCCATTTAGGCCGGTACGCATGGACACGCCACGGCAACCCTCCGTCCGCATCCGACATCATACACCCGCCGATCGGACTTTATAACCTTGAAGGTTCTGCGCAACGACAACGCCCATGCTATTCGCTTCTTGAACCTCACTCTTATTCTTGTAAATTGCACCTTGTCTCACCTCATTCGATCATCTTCGCAAGTGAACTATTCGCCATCGCTCACCACCACCTGTCGACGGGTACTCATCCCACTGCAGGAATAGATCTTCACGCTTCATCATTACTTAAAGCCTCATAGTCCTCATTCTCTCGTGTCCATCGCTCGACCAGCGATTCAATGTTTTCTCCTAAATACGCCATACCCATTGCTTCTTGAACCTCTCCCATTGCAACATCAGCTCTCTCACCTTGCACTTCAGATTGACCCAACCTACATCCCGCTCTACTAAGCCTTCTCTACTTCTTTGCTCTCCCAACTTCCTCTCGTTCTTCACCAACAACCTCTTGCTGCCGCATGCCCGTGATTGACTTTCTCAAATGCTTGTGCCAATAACACTAATAGCCATCCTTTCTCAAATGAAATTCTTATGTACGAACTCCAAGATTTCGGCCCTCTCATTTCCATTAACTCCCAGTACGTGCAATCTATTCTCCTAAAACTACTCGTGTAACTTCAGATCATGCAATTCACGGTCCAAAGAGAACATGTGGTACAACCATCTCATAACCGTAGCCCATGAACGCTCCCTGCGCGTGACAAAGCTAGCCTCTACACTTGCGTAAATGACTTAGATCTACCCCTTCAACACCCATGTGCGAACTCCTTCTCCATAATATATTTTAAATTTCACTCATCATCCATACCGCATGCAAATTCATCGAATTCTTAACATGTGCACAATTTAACGCTACATTGTACGACTAATAATGATCACAAATTTGAATTCTAAGAACGTAGTTTAATTCATTTTTCTTTCGGTCCATACTTGTCGGCCAGCGTTTAACCAGTAGAGTTGCAATATTTCAATTCTTACAAATTCTTCATATTCCGTAATTATTTCAAATTTCTATGAGAACATGACTAAACTAATGTGTCAGGAACCTCTATAGATTGAGTTATTTTTCGGTCCTGACAATTTTAGCCAGCCAGCTCTACATGACATCTCCGATTTCTCAGTACACAAATAACCGAATTTGGATTCTACATTTCCCAGTTCGTCGAAAATTTATCCAAAATCTCTAATCAAAAAACTATTATTACAATCAAAATTTTAATCCCTACCTCTAGGTCATCCCTACATCGAAAATTTATCCACAAATTCTAATCAAATAACTATTATTACGATCAGAGAACCTACAAATCCTCTACGACATTTTAATCCGTACCGAACAAATTATTAATTGCTAACTAAGTCATCTAACTAAACATCTGTCCATACCGACATAACTATAAATTCCTAACTAATTCATCTAACTAAACATCTATCCGTACCGAAATAATTATAAATTCCTAACTAATTCAACTAGCTAAACAACTTGCATCAGGTACTCATTCCTAACTAAGTCATCTAGCTAAATAACTATTATTACTCTGTTTAATCTGATTACTATATTACATATTTAACATTTAAATACTTACACAAAAAAAATTAGTACCTGACGCAATGCAGATCTCCTCCTCCTCCCTCTCTTCTCCTTCTTCTTCTCCTTCTTCCTTCTTCCTTCTCCTTCTCCTTCTCCTTCTCCTCCTCTCTTCCTCTCTGTTTTTTTGGCTGTGTGCGTGCACTCGGTGGCTGGCTCGAGTGGGGGGCCAGGCCGCGCGCAGCTTTATATAGGCGCTGTCTATCGCCATTTCAAATGGCGACAGAGAGACTGTCGCCATTTAAATTGGGGACAGAGGTGACGGTTGCTCTTTGTCGCCGTTTCAAATGACGACAGAGAGCCTGTCCCTATCTGAAACGGCGATAGACTGTCTGTCACCATTTGAAACGGCGACAGAGAGCCTATCCCTATCTGAAATGGCGGCAGAGAGTCTGTCGTCATTTGAAATGGCGACAAGTGGGTAGATTTGTAAAAAAATTCGGCATATTATTTTTGTAAAATAGAATAAAAATAGTATTATTTTAAATGGGGTTGAGTGGCGCGGCGACACAAGACCAAGAGGCGCAGAGTTTCCCAGCTTTTCCTCCATCTTGCTGCCAGTGCCATGTGCTGTCTGTCATCTGTTGTTCTCCCCTCATCTCACGAGGAAGCCTTGGTTGTAGAAATTTTTACCTTTCTGACCTCATTGTTCGTATTTTTTTCGAAATTAGCCTCATACATGAACCAATTTCAAAAATAGCCTCCTCACAGTATATTCAAGCGGCGGTGCAGCGCGGGATTTTTTATTTATTTCTCCCAGCTTTTCCAGTGGTCACCGACCGCACGAAATTTTTTTAAAAATTTTTTCGCCAATTCCAGCGGTCGGCGACCGCTTGAAATTTTTTTTTTCCTTTTTTTTGCGGGCGGCGGTGGAAAATTTAGTTCTTTAAAATTGCACGATGAGTCGGGCGCAGAACGGCGGAATCAGCCGCCGACACCGGATTCCGTGGGACGCGTGGCGCATGAGGAGGCGGCGGGCGCGGCGACGGCCAGTTCTTTGGAGGCGGTGCGTGAAAGGAGGATGAGGCTGAGCGCACGGGCCGGATGCCAGAGGCGGTCGACTGCGACGCGTGGATGAAAAAACAAAGATCCAGTCGACGCGTGGGCGAACAGGGAAAAAAAAGTGCACTGCGTAGTACAAATTTGCCACCAATCTATGAAAAAAAGCTGCGTAATTGGAATCGTTATGTCTTATCATACGCCGAAAGCACTGATCAATTGCTATTTCTTCGGTGTATGTGCGCAGGGAGGTGCTATAAATTGCAGCTCTATTGCCCTGATCTGCCTTGCGCATTCGAGGAAGAAAGCAGAGGAAGAGCGAGTCAGTGTGAGCGCTGCTAAGCAGAGGAGAAGAGCGGAGAGAAGGGGAAAATAGAGAGGAAAGCGGGGTGGAAAAAGTAATTCGAAAGCGTCTTTCTGGAGGAATTTTTATGATATTCATACTTTGTATTAGTTTTGTTGGAGTTTTTTTCCATCATTTGACAAGGGATCTTTTTGTTACAGGTAGTCTGCAACGTTGGTTCATCATACATCCTTTTGGACATTTAATCTCCAGGAGAACTTGAAGGTTAGTTGTAAATTGTCATAAAGATTAGTATTTGGTTATTATAGTAGTAGTATAATTAGTACAACATTAGAGCCATTTGCAGTGTACATAATGATGTTATTAGTGTAATCAGATGGACAGGTTTAGTTGAATAAATTAGAGTATAATAGCGCATTGGCCCGTAAAATAACTCTATAGTCATATATGGAACAATGATGTGGTCATTTTATTAGTTAAAAATTGGTGTAATGTTACGGCGATATATGGAACACTTCAATAATGTTAGTGTAATATGACGACAATATGTGTGGGATTAATACAATTATTGCAATTTGTGTATAACCTGGGCAATGTTAGTGTAATGTTATGACAACATTTGTGGCAGTAGTACAATATTAGAATAACTAGTAGTACACAAAATGACGACATTAGTACTTGGAGTAGCCGAAGAAATGGTAAATTCAGTGCAATGAGCCGTGCTTGAAATGACAGCAGTAGTGAGTAGTACAATGACACCACTGTCAGGCGTAAAATTTGTTGGACAATTAATAAAATTGCGGTATGAACAGTTTAATATTTAGTGTAGCATTTGTATGATATTAATGGAATATTTGTCTGTTGTAACGAAATTTCTGTAGTATCCGAACAAACAGCCCGACGACATCACCGTTAATAGTCGAAAACTTAGTACCATTGATGGAATAAATAACGGCGCATGATTACCTTAACAGTACCACATGGAAATGATGGACAGGTTTTGTTGAAGGAATTGGAGTATAATAGCGTATTGGCCCGTAAAATAACTCTATAGCCATATCGCTGTCATACAATTACGGATTTTTTAGAATGATAATAATGTGGTCCTTTTATTAGTTAAAAATTGGTGTAATATTACGGCGATATATGGAACACTTCAATAATGTTAGTGTAATATGACGACAATATGTGTGGGATTAATACAATTATTGCGATTTGTGTATAACCTGGGCAATGTTAGTGTAATGTTATGACAACATTTGTGGCAGTAGTACAATATTAGAATAACTAGTAGTACACAAAATGACGACATTAGTAGTTAGAGTAGCCGAAGAAATGGTAAATTCAGTGCAATGAGCCATGCTTGAAATGACAGCAGTAGTGAGTAGTACAATGACACCACTGTTATAACGAAATTTCTGTAGTATTATGTTGGTAACTAATGCGCGTGCTTGTGCCTTTCGCTATGGTAGGTACTAAATGGCAGAAATGCTAGATTTGTCCGTATTTTATGGTGATGGCGTTGTTCGAGAGGGTCCATATGGGGCGGACCTTTCGAACTGCGAAAGGAAGGTGATCAGGGCTCCAGGTCTAACGGAGATGAGTCTGACAGACCTCCGTACGTGCGTGAGAAGCGCATTCGATCGGGAGACTACCCGAAAGAAGCTCGTCATCAAGGCGGTGCATGCCAGAGTCGTGGAAGGTTCCACCAACTACGTGTGGGTCCTATGCAAGATCGTGGGAAGCACAATGTGGGAGGAATACATGCAAATTGTGATGAACCCTGAAGCGCTGATACACCGTCGGCCGATGGTTTATGTGCGCTTCCTGGACAAAGGCCAAATCTCTAATCCCCTCGGTGGCGGTGATGTCATCGTTGAAGCATCCTCTGGGGCCATCGGTGAGGATGTTGGTGCTGATGACTTCCAGGCGAATGAAGACATCGGCGGTGGTGGTCCGCTCGCATTGACTGCCACAAGGACCTAGAAGGCATGACGGACGAAGCAATATCCGATGAAGATGAGGAAGTGAACACGGATAGCAGCGGAGACGACGATGTAGCTCCAGTCGGTGGCATTGTGTCGACCGATGTGGAGTATGTCTCTTCTCGGTTGGACGATCTGGCGATGACGTCTCTCGTGCTGCCAGATGAAGGCAGCAGTGAGTGGGCCTTCGATCAGGACACTCTGCTAGTAGGGCAACGCTTCCCTACGAAGAGTGCCGCCCAGCAAGCAATTGCTAGATATGTGGTAAACATCAGCTGCACGTACCGGGTGTACAGGTCGAACCAAGAGACCTACATTGTGAAGTGTACGAATGCGGAGTGTCCAGGCAAGATCCGTGCCCAGAAGTTCAAGGGCGGGAGTTCGGGTTTCAGGGTAACTGTCCTGACGGACCATACTTGTCTGCTTGCCGAGCCACTGAGGAAGCACAGAAATGTCACGTCCGCATATGTGGCCAGTATGATTTCTCACTTGGTCACAGCGGACGTAACCGTTTCACCGAAGATACTATTGGCTGACATGGTTAACATGGTGGGATATCCTGTTAGCTACGGTAAGGTGTGGCGAGCGAAGCAGAAAGTTATAGAGATGATGTACGGCACGTACGAAGAGGGCTACAACCTTGTTCCTCGCATGCTTCACCAGATTGCTGAAGCCAATCCTGGGACCTATATCAACAAGGTGGATAGGCCACACCCCACGAAGGGTCCCAACAGTTTCATCCTCGACCGTGTGTTTTGAGTATTTGGACCAACCATTCAGGGCTTCAAGTACTACCGGCCTGTGCTAACCATGGATGGCACTTTCCTATCTGGCAAGTACAGGGGCACCATACTTATGGCGGTCGTGGCGGACGCCAATGACCAGCTACTCCCGGTGGCCTACGCACTCGTGGAAAGCGAGAACACGGAGAGTTGGTTATGGTTCCTAGCAAATGTGAAGCAAGCTGTTGTGCAGGACCGCCCGAACGTATGCCTCATAACGGACAGGCATGCTGGGTTATTATCCGCCATCAGCACCATGTAAGGAGGGACACAACCACCCTACCAATGGAATGATGTCGTCAATCGCTGGTGCATGAGGCATCTTGCCGCGAACCTGCACAGGAGGTTCCGCAGCAAGAAAGTTATGAAGACATTCAAGAGGCTCTGCATACAAAACCAGAGGCGGAAGTTCGAAGCCATATGGAGAGTGCTCGATGAGGAGACTGCACAACATACGACGCAGTCCACAGAGGGCCAGGTGAACAACTTCTCTCAATGGGTGCAGTTGCATGCTCCAGAGCTAGAGAAGTGGTCCTTGTTGCATGACATTGACGGCGCAAGGTACGGCATAATGACAACTAACATGTCGGAGGTTTACAACGGTGTTCTGAAGGGTGTTCGGTCCCTCCCAATCAGTGCCATCGTGGAGGAGACCTGGAACAGGACCGTTGGATACTTTGTGAATAGGGGGATGAATGCAAGGAGGCATCTAGACGAGGGAAAGCAGTTCTCCGAACGTATGCACGCATACATAGAGAAGAAAATAGAGAAGGCTCGTTCACACGACGCCCGCACCATGGATGGAGTCAGGCGTAAGTTTGAAGTGCGTCTACGGGAGAAGTTCGTCGATGACCATTGCAGAGGATACCGTAAGCAAGTGTGCACAGTACGTGATGTGGCCACATGCACATGCAACAAGCCACAACTGTTGCACAAGCCATACTCGCATGTATATGCGGCGTGCGCGGTTCTCCGTCAGTCTTCCGTGGCGTACATATCTGAGTACTTCAGCGCCGACCATCTGTTCGAAACATGGAGTTCAAAATTCAACTCGTACGGCTTGGACATGCATTATAGGGAGCTGTGGCCGGGGCAAGTGACTTGGTGTCAGAATGACGCTTTGAAGCGGAGCGACCGTGGACGGTGGCAGTCACGGTGAATCCGTAACGATATGGATGCAAGTCAGCGGGGAGACGGATGTGCTGCACGGAAGTGTCGTATATGCAGGACGGTGGGGCATACAATGAAGAACTACCCTAATAGGGCCGGCTCGTCGACCCATCCGTAGAAACCATGTCAATGTTCTTTCGTATAATTTTTTTCTGTGCGTGTAGTACCTTCGTGTAATTTCCTTTTTTTGTTATGTAGTATCATGTACCGTACTACCTATGTCATGTTACTTATTGTTGTATCATTTAACGTCCCGTGCATAATTTTATTTTTGCTGATTTGTCACGTCACATAATATTTGTTGATATGTCACGTCATGTTAACTTACCCGTATTAACTTGTGTTTCTTTTTTGTACTTGTAGGACATGGCTGCACACCCGCAGATTTTGCTTGACCCATACTACGATGCCAAGCATCGTAGCAGGCTGTGGCTTTCAGGTGTTGTGCCACCGTGTTTCGTTCTTAGGGCCCCAAGGGAGCACTGGCCCTTGGACGAGCGGTACGTGCCCATTCTACGGGATTCAGGGCTACTGCCGCTAGCCCGGATGATGGACACCGGGCAAGCCTTCAGTTTCGACGCACCTCTCTTATCCGCGCTAGTGGATCGTTGGAGGCCGGAGACCCACACTTTCCATTTCCACTAGGGGGAGATGACCGTCACCCTCCAGGACGTTGCCTACATCACCGGCTTGCCTATCAGGGGTAGGCCGATAGTTCCGCCTCCGAGGAGGCATGACTGGAAAGTAAGGTTACAAGACAGATTTGGCCATGCAATCCCTAAGCGGAGTCCCGGAGTTCCACTATCATGGATTCATCGCTATATCCGATGCCCTGATAATGCGCCTCAGGCCACGGTGAGAACTCACCTTGTTGCCTACCGCTCTTCTGTTTGGTGGGGTCTTTCCCTCAAAACAGGGAGATGTTGTCTACCCGGCTACATCCACATCGCGGAGGCTTTAGCTGATGCCCACGACGACGAGGTCCCTCAGTTTAGTTTTGGATCGGCGGTGCTTTGCTCCACATACAGAGGATTGTGCGAGGCTTGCGTGAAGACAACGGGGGAGGAGCCCGTTCTTGCAGTGTGCTACACGTTGCTGCATATATGGTCTTGGGAGCATTTTTCTGTTGGGCGCCCGTACTTCCGGGAGGCATTCACCTGTACCGGTCGGACGTTGAGTACTATGGTGGACACCCGGTTGATGCTCCCACCATGGGGTTTCGGTGGACGACTTCCTACTTGGGATGGGCAAGGGATAGACCTCGCAGAATCTACACTGAGTTTCATAACAATTTTGAGACCCTGCACGAGGATGATATAATATGGAACCCCTGGACTCCTATTTTGTTGGTTGCTACGGCGCCGCACGGATTGTCACAGCTGTGTTGGCAGGATGGTGCTTATTGGTTGACGAGATGCCACCTCGTGTTTTGTCATATGGTGGAGGCGTACCGTCCAGCTCGAGTGATGCACCAATTTGGACTTTACTAGCAAATCTCGCCTCAAGCTGGCTGGCCATTAACACAAAAGGTGCATATGTACGTTTGATTCATAAATATGAATTGTAATTTGTATTTACATATTATAACTTACAACTTTCATTCCCACAGGCAAACTCGGAGGGGCCAGAGGAGCGACGAATGGCGCGACACGCAGTTACCATGGACGACCACATGGGAGCAATCCGCCACAGAGCAGGTAGTAGCGGAGGGTCGATCATACGACCTCGAGTCGTACGTCGCGTACTTGGAGTGGTACGTGCCTCGTACCACTTCACGCCTTACTTCCACACCTCCCGAAAGGCCCGAGGAGGTCACGGAGTCGAGCGGTTGACCCTCGCCACCTGCATACCGCAGCAAAGACGCCTAGATGATGCAGCATTTAACATATATTATATTTCAATTCATATTTCTTGTACTAATCATGTTTTCTTGCAGTACGCTCGTAATAGCCGTATGTTCGAAGATAGTTCCGATGCAGTACAGCAGAGGCCGAACGCCCTAAGTCTAGCCTAGTAGGGGTTCTACGTCGAGTCATGAGGGAGTCTACGGGCACCATAAGGGCATTGACATCCGGCCGTCACAGTGACGTTGGCGTACGGGTTGGTGAGCGAGGCGCTCGTCCTTCATCTCCCAGGTCGTCACGCCCGAGCATGGGCGGAAGACGATCGATCTTTTCACGATCGTCTTCCTCTCAGCATGGCCATCAGGATTCGCAGGTACGACACATACATTCAACTCTCGTACTATGAACTACTCACCCAAATTACCTTAATTGGTAATGCCACGTCCTTTTGCAGCGCGAGCATAGAGATCAAACTCTCATGACTTCGTCGTCTAGGTCCGATCGAGACTTCCCTGAGTCCTCGCATGCACATTTACCGCAGGATTTTGGTTTCGGTCAGGCTTATACCCCCCACGCCTTTCACAGTTTCGGTGCTGGCACGTCATCTACACAGGCGCCACATGAGGTACGTTACCTTTGTTTGAAGTTAATAACTGCTATTGAACATTACTTTCTGAGGTACCTAACATTCTGTCAGATCACGTTCTTTTGCAGGGCGTGCG
The DNA here is from genome assembly GCA_036346275.1 of Otatea glauca. NCBI lineage: Eukaryota > Viridiplantae > Streptophyta > Magnoliopsida > Poales > Poaceae > Otatea > Otatea glauca. The sequence goes on along the minus strand of CM070711.1, from coordinate 13,152,822 downwards.
TAGGATCAAACTCTCCTGCCACCGCCGAGTCTGCCGAGGTAGATACACCTACTCACATGGACACCCCCGAGCAAGATTTACCACCAAAGAAGCTATGGTCGGGTACATTTGCGACCCCACGCTTACCGCAGCAGACTTGGTGGGCGCCAGGGCCGGTATGTTTGTGGAGCTCAAGTTATTCCCAACACGACGCCGTGCTAATAAAGACGCTTGGCGCAGTTTCATGGACGAGTTCTCCCACCGGGCAACGCAGCTTCACGGCCCATAACGCTCATCGGTAAGTGTCTCGTAATTTAAATGCACTCATTTTTAGGCATGACATTAACATCAGATTCCAATGCACCTCCGGGTGGGTGGGAGACATGTTGACTACGCAAAACGTGCTTCCCAGCCAGCTGTACGACGCACCTCGCGAGACAGAGGACACACGTTACGAGCTACGTAGCACGACCCACAAGCCCGACCGGTTCACATTCCCAGAGGACCAAATCCACGGTCAGCGGAAGCGGCGATAAGATCAGAGTCGACGCTACGAGGCAGTGATCGGTTATAGTGATAACTGCAGTGCGTACGTGTAATTGATGTATGCTTTCAGCCCATTTGTACTGGTCTAAGAATGAAAATCCTTATTACTATGTCGATATGGAATGTTGCTTTCATCACATATGATTTTTTTTACCTAACATCGGCCTGATGAAGGCCATGGTCCATCACGATTACACAACTCACGAGGAGAAGTAACCCTTTTATGCATGAAACCATCTTTGAACATCAAACCATCAAGCACTTCAAAAACATCACCAGTTTGACGATCACTCTGTCATTAATGGATATTATCTTCGTCAAATGGTTAACAGTTAACATTTTATCCACAAAAGATACTCAGTAAAATAACATTTTCAGATGACAAATTATAGAGTAATAGCCCCGAAACACCCTAAACAATCACTATAAGCGCAGATTCCAAAACTCTAAAACCTTTCATGGAAACGACGACCGTGCAATGGCTTTTCTAGCGCGATTAGCAAACTGACAGGCCCAATGCTTACAACTTTTTCAGGTCGATTTCACAACACTCTACTTGTAGCTTCCTCACGCTGATTTGACTACACGCTGGTGGATTTCTACTCTTTTTTCTACTCGTTCTCATAAAGGCTTTGTCATACATGCTGGAACAGCTCGAAGTGACCACTCACTGCCTACTTTTGTCAGTGCTGACAATTTGCATGCATGACTGCCTTTTCAGCCCGACTAGACTACACACTGCGGCGTTGTTTTGCAATCCGTTTGTATGCTTACTTTCCAACACTTAGTCCATACACCACTCCTTCGAGTCTATAAAAGGCAAAACCGCAGGCACACATCTACAGCTCCCACTCACACTTATTCACCATGGCTGGATCCTCTAGCAGAGCATTTTCGTGGACACCTTATATGAGCAACGTAGCTCTTCATCACACGTTGAAGGTTACGCGTGGTGGGAAGGATGGTCCATTCAAGGAGGAGAACCTAAGTAAAGTAGTGTCCAAATTGTAAGAGTGGCGCCCGACATTGCGGAGGCAAGCCTTGACAACATCTGGCCTGAACCTTGTGATCGTCGACGACCTGAAGGCGCACTTGCAATGGTGATGTCAAAGGTATTTCAGGGTGTGCGAACTAGCCGACCACCCTTCTTCTACAGGTTTCTCTACAAGATATTACAAGGTATTGATGCTACCCGATCATTATGCAGAGCATATTAAGGTTAGTTATTTCATATTTGTTCACCTAACTAATCTTTTGTGCATTATACATAAGTTCACTACTTCATATGTTCGTCTTCTGCGTTAGTCATTCCCAGAGGATGAAGAGTTGCTGAACAAAACAATCCCGGAATTCTTAGCGATGCATATGCTCTTCGACAGGGGTATGATGCCTGGATGGCGCAGAAGACGCAAAAGCGGATCTAACAGGAGGGGTAGAGATCGACACAGTACTGCTGCATCAGCAAGTTCAAGAGGACGTGCAACCACCACCGGAGGGGGGCATGCTCCTAACTATGCAAATGGCGACGATGATGATGATGACGATTTCGTTTCACCTCCACCTTGGCGTTCAAGCAATATCGGAAGAGGCCGTTCAAGCACCACCGGAGGGGAGCATGCTCCTAACTATACAAATGACGATGATGATGATGATTTCGTTTCACCTCCGCCTTGGCGTTCAAGCACCACCGGAGGGGGGCTTGCTCCTAACTATGCAAATGACGATGATGATGATTTCGTTTCACCTCCACCTTAGCGTTCAAACACTATCGGAAGAGGCCGTTGAAATATGAATGTATCTAACTTTGTATCTCAGTTTGTGACTTAGCTCTACACTTTCAAATATGAATGTCAGGTTTTATTTGTTGTCAAATTTGTCGCACATCAAAAGAGCATGACGAACAATAAAATTTTATTTTTTCTGAAGATAATTGACTAACAAATAATTTTGCGAAACACTACAATAATTATCATCGACAAATATGATTTTTCCTGAATTTAGTGACCATACTTTGAACTATGGTATTCTAGCAACCGTCAAAATAACACTGACTTTTAATAATTAGAGCTCATAGGTTACAGCGACTTTTTGAATAAAATCGATGCGAAATACTTCCACAAAAATTAAATTTCCTCCCAAAAAAATACTGTGCATTAAGTCCGGTTAATTTCCGAAATTTCATGAAGACCAAATTTTCGATTACACTAAAAAATTTGAATTTTTTAGTGTTCTAGCCCAACGCGTATAATTTTCGTCGCGATTAGACGTTCATCGGATAAAAAAACGCCTCCAAATAGTACAATCCAGCGGATCGCGGAATTTTAATTTTGCAATTCCCAGCGGTCCAGATCCCTGGAAATTATACGTGCCGTGCTAGAACAGTGAAAAATTATAAAAAATTTAAGATCATCGTAAAATAATTTTTATTTTTTCTTCATAAATACAAAGAAAAGATATTAGCCGCATCTCCGAAAAAATAGAAAAATCATGCCACGCGTCGCGTCGCGCGCCCCCGCCTCCTCGGCCTACCAGTGGTTCATGAATCCAATGGTCGGCATCACTGGATTCCACCACTTCCAACGCCGCTTTAAAAATATATTTTTTCTACCACCGAGCAAAAAAAAAAAAAAAAATTTAAGCGATCGCTGAACGCTGGAAAGAAGTGAAACTTTTTTTAAAAAAAAAACATGCGGTCGCTGACCACTGGAAAGTTTGGAAAATTTTTTAAAAAAAAACATACGATCGGTGACCGCTAGAAAAGACTGTTACAGGGCTATTTTTAAAATTCTTTCATGTATAGGGCTAATTGCGAAAAAAAATACAATCAAGGAGGCCAAAAAGTTAAAAAATTCTTGGTTGTACTTGGTTGTTGCGATTATTGCCTCCATCTGATAAAGATCTCGCTCTCACCGGTTAACTGAAGCCGTCCGTTGTTTAGCGTCAGGTCGTAATAACACATTAACACTACATGACCATTGACCAGACTTCCAAAAGGAACAAAAAAACAGTGACAAAAAAGGCCACGGAAGCTCCAAGCTCTCGGACCACTCGAATGCAAGAAACCACTGCAGCGCACTCGCAAACACACACACACACACAGGGGAGAGAGAGAGAGCGCGACCCCTCCGCCCCAATGGCGGCGATCACCGCGCCGGCTCCTCCTTCTCCCGCCGCCTCCACCTCCTGCCGCGGCGCCCGCCCCCGCCGCGCGTCACTCATCCGCGTCGCCGCCTCCTCCCGCTTCCGCCCCTCCTCCCCCCGCCGCCGCCTCTACTCCTCCTACGGGAGCGGCGGCGGCGAGATCCACTACGTCTCGCCGCCCGCTGCGCCCCCCGGGGCGCCCGTCTACGTCACGCTTCCCGCCGACGCCGTGGGACGGGGGGGCCGCGTGTTGCGGCGGCGCGCCATGGCGGCGTCGCTGGCCGCGCTGGCGGGGGCCGGGGTGGCGGGGGTGGCGGTGGAGCTGTGGTGGGGCGTCGTGGAGCGCGAGCGGCCCGGAGAGTACGACTGGGCCGGCTACCTCGACCTCGTCGCCATGGCGCGCCTCTGCGGGCTACGCGTGCGCGCCATCCTCGCCTTCCACCAGTGCGGCGCCGGGCCGCACGACCCGCTCTGGTGCGTCTCGCTTTTGCTCTCTGCTCTCCCGCATGCGCATTTGATTTATCCTTCTGTTGTTAGGTTTTACGCCCGTAACCGTAAGCATACTTCTTGTTGTAGTCTATCCTTGTCAGCTGAACAATTGTGGTGCCAACATGTAAAGCTACATAATGTTGTATCCACTCGGAAAAAGAATAGGTATTTGAGTCTCAGTTTTGGCTGTTGAGAGATTGCATGTCGAAGCTCTCCTGGTACACGTGTAGTAAGAGGGCTGCATGTTTAAACCATTTGTGAGGTTTTGCGATAAACGATTGATTTAGAGTGGTTATACAATTATAATTGAGCGCTATGTAATTTAAGGAGATCAGCACAATGCACGATCACAAGAATGGCTATATCTACAAACTTGAATATTGCCACCATATCAGAAATTCTTTTTGCGGTTTGTGCAGGTGTTTATTTCGTAGATGTAGGGGTAGATCTTTCCAGATGGAGCTGTAGCATATTTACCCTAGGGGAAAGGAAGCAAATTACATACAAGTCGTTTCACAGGAGCAAGAGTTGTGTCTTGACAGTGGAGTCATGGAGGTAGTACATGAAGAAGCGTGGAGGGTGTGATCCTAACATGTTTAAACGTAATTGTTAATAGCATTGTAGTTTTCCTGAGATTCAGTAATCTCTGATATTCACAGCTTACTGTTATGTTTTGATTTATGGACATATCTGTTGCAAGGATTAAAGAAGTATTTTACCATGTTTGTGTTTTTTTTTAAACCATGCTTGTGGTAGTACTCAGTAGTGTTTAAGAGCTGGAAAATTCTACCAGGATGAAATGATAAGTTTACTGTTGTCCTTTCCAAACATGACATGCAATTACAGTGTGCTCTAAAGCATTAAAATTTCCATCATCATGCAAATGGTGTTATGGTTCATCCGTTCATGAGATGCTGCTATTTTGTCCTTTCCATTTTGATTTAGGAAGTTTTATTTATGTGTGTTTGTATGTTAGACGTCTCATTGTTTTGTTATTCACTGCAGATGTAATATTGCACTTGACTATGAGCTTGCTTAGCTTGTAGCACCTATTCCAAAGAACACTAAGTGGTGCAAACGCTTATATGGCACCATATGCAGATTGCCTTTATAGATAACAAAAGGTGCACTGAAGTTTTACAAATAACATGGTACCATGTCAAGTATGACTTGTCGCTATACTTAAAATGCGTAATGATGTAATGCCCTCACTGTGACAACCAATAAATGATGCAATGGTACATACAAAAAATTCCGTAAATGTCTCAGTAAGTTGATGAAGAAGCAATGGAACTGTGAAGTGCTCAATAAGGCGATGACAAAAGCAACGGAACTATCAAGCCGAAATACTTTCTGTACTGTAAAGGTTACTAAAAGTTTAAAACTAAGAATTCATCTTTCTTCCCAACAGTCAATGGTGATGATGATAATGATGGCAATGAAGACAATGATTATGATGGGAGACACAGAGGATCTGTACCACCAAGATTTTCTGCAAACCATCCTAGCTCTAGTGTCTAGCTTCTTTAGAACAAGCCAACGCTAAATTGTTAGTTAAAGAAAAAAAACACCTCAAGTTGTGCAAAGAATTGTATTTTGGCACTGCTCGATGTTCAGCTCTTATTATATGGCCACCTGCATCAAAATTTTCTTGCTCTGTCTCCCTCACCGGTGAGCGCCTGAGCGATTCTTAAGGAACCATTGAGCATGCTCATGTAGACTGTAGAGCCACAGAACCGGTGTGGAACTTGCACACTACGTTGTGGAGCTACCTATGTACACATACACGTGTGGAGTGCCTGCCGTTTATGTGTTGTTTGCCTCTACTGGAGCCGCTAAATGTGCATGTCTGTGAATAACAGTGCATTTTGTTTTCAATATTTGTGTTAGGATGCATATATGTATATGAATTGATTGAAAGATAAAAACAATTGACAAGAAAAGTGGCTCTTAAAAAAATGTCTGTGTGCTTATAAATTGAATTCATAAACAAAGAGTTGGACTGAGTTGCTGATGTTATTAAAATCTGCTTACCAATCAAATAAGTGGGAAGACCTAGCTGGGTTGGTTCGAAAATTGTAGTATTTTCCGAGTGGTCAAGGGTTACAAATGCATCGACACAGTAGAGATTAATATTGGTGCCTTGGTCCACACACATTGGCTCATATTGGGCTACGCATGACACTCATGTTGGGCTTGGCGTCACTCTATTAATAGCTTTGATTTTTCATGGGCCAGACTATGTATTTTTAGTTTTTTGGCCCAACTCATCACAGGTCATTGTGGGTCCATCCCAGATTGCCCAAGTCATCAATTGTAGCTGGTTGATGCAACCATCAAAACGAGAGCTAGCTGAAATGCTAGTGGTGGCTTTTGCTAAGTGTTTTAGGGCCTGTTTGTTTTAGTTTTGGATTCTTTAAAAGCTGATTCTGGATTGTGGTTGTAGAGAAGCTGATTCTCCAAAAGCTAGAATCCAAAAGCACATATGAAGTGGATTGTGGATTCTAGTGTATATGGGTGGGCTGGATTGTGAGAATCGGATTCTAGAATCGGGCTGTTTGTTTTTTATTCTGCTTTTGGGGCCATAATCCATAATCAAAAGCTAAAACAAACAGGCCCTTAATCAGTGAAAAGTGGCCCAAAACATTGGTTTTCCGCATGCCAAATGTGCTAGTGCACTATTACAAATGTTTTACCCATATGGTGATAATATTGAACTTGAACCATGTATTCTACATATAATCTACTGAAAAAAAATGATTCTATATGGACTGTGGAACCACAGGCAACTGTGTCAGAATTTCACTAAATAAATTTCATTAATGATTTTTCCACTTTTTAATTGTTTTCCTGTTTTGCCTTTTCAAGTTAGTCTTTTTTCTTCATCACAAATAGTTAGTCTTTTATTTTTGCAATGTACAACCAAGCTACTTCATCATTCTTTTTATTGTCATATAGACAAGTGAGAATTCGCTGGTTATTGCATTTATGCACAAAATTTCTCATTTCTGCTAATAGTTGAAGTTTCACCTGCTTCAGGGTCCCTCTTCCACAGTGGGTGCTCGAGGAGATGAATAAGATGCCAGATTTGTCATATACTGATAGATACAAACGGAGAAACAAAGAATACATCTCACTGGGATGTGATATTCTTCCTCTTCTGAAGGGAAGAACACCTATGCAAGCTTATTCGGACTTCATGAGGAGCTTTCGCGACACTTTCAAAGAGTACCTTGGGGCCATAGTGACAGTTCGTTCTCTCCCTTGGTATCTAAGCACTTATGTTAATTTTACACCACCAATATGTTGTAAGCCTCTTATAATTATTGCCTTTCAGGAAGTTCAAGTTGGCATGGGCCCAGGAGGTGAGCTTAGGTATCCATCATGCCCAACTGAGAAACTAAATCAGCCAGGCAGCTCATCTGAACTTGGGCAATTTCAATGTTATGACAAGGTACATTAAAGAAGGTTTTTAATATTATTGTCACTTCAATATGGAAATATTTGCATGTTCAGCAAGTATTCTTATTTGGGCATAAATGATGATTGATCCGAAGATTTACAAGCCAGAGTGTGTGATATAGGTTTTACATTCACCCTGGTTGAAATTTGAACCAACTAAAATTTATAAATGGGTCAGCTTATATGTGATTTCTAACTTAAAGTCATAAAATCCACATGGCACCCGTTTCAGCTTACATCAGGCTTCTGTGTGTAAGGATGGCTTTAGTTTATTTAACTGGTCCAAGAGCCCAAATGACAATCTCCTTTGTGTTATTGTGTGGCTCTTCTGAAGGGCTCTTCAGGTTGGCATCTAGCATCAAAAAGATAGGCTTGTGATCGCTTTGTTCTGTTGTACTTGGACAGTTCATGCAAGCATCATTGAGCGCACGTGCACAGATTCTTGGGATGCAAGAGTGGGGAAACGGTGGTCCAGCTGGCACAGATGGCTTACAGCAGAACCCTGAAGAAACTATTTTTTTCCGTGCCGATGGAGGATGCTGGAATACACCTTATGGTCGATTTTTCCTTGAGTGGTATGCAGGAATGCTTCTTCTCCATGGAGAGAGGTTATGCATGATTGCTGATGCTGTCTTCTCTGGCACTGGTGTGACCATCTCAGGAAAGGTTTCTGGCATACATTGGCACTACTATACATGTTCACACCCATCTGAGCTGACATCTGGTTACTATAATACATTATTTAGAGATGGTTATCTTCCTATTGCTCAAATGTTTGCTAGATACAAAGCTGCCTTGTGCTGCAGTTGTTTTGACCTGAGGGACGCAGAAAGAAGTAATTCGGAGAGCAGTCCTGAAGGTACTCTCCGGCAACTTATAGTTGCTGCTAAAATGTGCAATCTACCTCTTAATGGTGAAAATTCCGTGACAAGGTTGGATGATACATCACTGAATCAAGTCATAAGAAGCTCAAGACTCTACTCAGGTGGTACTTCAGGAACATCTTTCTCCTTCAACTATGTTAGGATGAACAAAAGCTTATTTGAGTTTCACAATTGGAATCGATTTACTAAGTTTGTTAGGCAGATGTCAGATGCCAGAACCTTTCTTGCTAGATTAGACTTCAGGAGAGGACAGCGATACGCCAATACCTACCTTCAATATCAGTTGTTTGGGTAGTTACCCGGGCTAGTGCATATACATGGAAGTTGTCAAAGTGATTGCGAAACGTGTACCTGTAATTTTAACTATAATGATTCAACGAAATTTAAAGAAAATTTTTGCTCAGTGAATGGCTCTTTTTTTCCTGTTCCCAGGAGGACCGAAGGTTATTGTAGTATCCTTCCTATTCCAGTTTGATTGAAGGTTTTGCCTCCCTGTGCTAGCTCCTGGCCAAATCTTGAATTTCTGTGGTGTACAGTGATAGTCAATAGTTCTCAATGGTTGTAGAAATACTTGACTGGAGCACCTTTTTTTCCCGCAAGATAGTCTTTTTTATGCTAGCATGTGCCTAGGTCTGTTCATACCTTTTCCCCAGAAAGACCTGCAATTGAAAGTGCTATGATTTCTATGCACTGCGCATAAATTAGTTGTTCATCAAGGGTCCGGTATTATTTACGTATATCATCAGGCAGCATTGAGCTGGATTGGTCATTTTAAGCATGCACTAGTTAAGCAAAATAGGAAATGGTAGTAGCTAGACTCTGCTTGCATCGCATTTTTCTCCTTCCTCCATGACGTAATGTAAAATGTTTTGTTTCTTTTATCATGATAGTTACCGTAAGAAGGGACAGTTTCATGCTTGTTGATTGTTCTGACCAAGGAATGATCTTGCACCTCTGTAAGAAACTGTGTCTTTGGATCTGCATTTCTCGCTGCTTCGTGTTGTGCTTGAACATTTCTCTTGGGCATCGGCCGGCCCCTAAAGACTGATCCGGTCAGAAGAAACAGAAAGCACAAGCATGCGGACTAAAACTTGCAATGCCATGGAGACCACGAGCGTGCTAGCTTGCAAGATTTTCCGACACCATGCATGTCGACTGTTCTTGGCAACATGGAAGCATGCCGCATATACATGTAGGTCTGGCTAAAACCGTCGATGGTGCTTCAACATGATGCAACCATGTCAACTGGTACGTACTGGGCATAGCTCGCCACGATGCAACCAACGGCCTTGGCGTTGGCCAGCGCAAGCTCTTCTTGGCGCCGCGTGCGGAGGAACCCAACCCACCATGCCGGCGGCCATGTCGGCACCGGGCGCTGGCTGGGAGGCGTGCGCGGTGGTGCGCGCGTGCCGCCCACCTCATCAGCATGAAAATGAATAAAGTTAACAAAGTTATTAAAAAAAACGTGGAATGAACTAATGTAATTCAACTGTACAACTTCTACGTCAAACAGCCCAATGTGCATACCATAAAATTGCAAAAATAGTGCATTATGGAAAGAAAAAAAAAACCGTAGCATTCTATGAGCTGTCATCTGGAAACCGTGGTCTTCATCTCCCAAAAGTGTTGTTTTCTGAATGCTGCCTGCGTTATCCTTGTAGGCCCTAATTATGCAGAATTTTTACAGGTGGCACGAAGGAAAGGCACTAGTGTCTGGCTTATACTTTTCTTCGACCCGAGAAATACAGATAATTGTTATGAAATTTACGGCAAAAATATTATATCAAAGGAACACAAAAATAGATTTAACATGAAAAATCCTTGTCCAGAAAAACCACAAGCGTACGATGGATAGATATATCACTATATGAGGAGATGTTTACAATGAAGCTCTTGCTCTTCCTATAGACTACAGGAACATATTTATAGTGGTACATAACAGACTTCGTGTATGAGTAGATTTGAGATAGAGTAGGAAACGAATTCGTATTATACTCAAACTCAACAATCTCTACCTTGAGTCGAATTCCTCTTATAGCTAAAATATAACGCGAATCTCCACGAAACTAATCATCATGAATACCTTGTGCGACAAAAGTCCAAATGACTTATCTGAACAAGAAAGACTAAAACAATCTTATCCAAAAAGGTTCTCATAAGCCAAAACATCATATATTGTGCTTGGTAGTTAGCGAAAAACTCATATCATGTATATTCCATATGATCCACCTAGAATACAAAATTCGATAAACAATGCTCAATGGAGAGTAACTTGCACGTGTGACTTTTATAAACTTCAAATTGCCAACTTCAAAGGTAATTACATTCCACAACATGGTTAAAACTGCTCTTACAAAACTGCCAAGATGAAAGGAACTCTCATACCGTCAATAGAGTATAAATTGCAGTAGACTCCTTATATCGAGTTATGACAACTCAACAACGTTATAGTATTCACATAGAAGCAAACTCCTCCTTGCATTTTAATCCTTCATCTCAAACTGATATTGGAGCAAAACCTTCACTTTTAAACAGTAAAACTCCAGAGAGTGTAATGCTAGCTACCATCAAGGTGTCATTAAATTATTAAGAATTAATGTTGCCAAAGTCTTCATAATGATCACGCAAGCGATCCAAAATTGAAACATATTCAAACGGTGATTGAACATTAAATTCAATTGTCTCATCAACTGACATTAATTTTTTTTCCTCAAAGTCTCAACGATCAAGCGTTGCCCAATTTAACTCATTGTGTTAAAATACCTGCAACTCCACCTTAGACCTTATATATGCGGATCTTGCCACAATAACCTATAGTAGACGGATCGTCGAAGAATTCGTTAATGACTAATCCCACATTGATATTGCCTATAAAAGGCACAACGGCCTGAATTGCAATAAAATCCACCTCCAACAGAAGCAATACGATGATTGACTATGGCAGAAGATTGTCGATGAAGATAGCATAGGATGACGCCTGGGCATGACGCCGTGTGGTGCAGGCGATGATGTTGGTGAAACTTGGCACTGGAACAGACGTCGGGTAGAGCGCGGGTGAATGCTCAGAATGGAGTCAAGTCGTGGAACAGAGTTGAGGCGATACACTTTCTTTCACTTCGGATTTGATGATATAGGCGAAGGCACAAATCACCTATTCGTTGCCGATGACAGACGGATGCCGCTAAGAGAAGGAGACCCTGGGGAGGATATTGTATGGCACGACGCACAATGAGTGGCATCAAAGGGCTACACTCGTGGGTGGCTATCGGCACGTCGTCATCAACACAATCATAGGTGTCTACCCCATGCGGCATCCGTCTGTCATCGGCGACGAACAGGTGATTTGTGCCGATAGCCACCCACAAGTGTAGCCCTTTGATGCCACTCATTGTGCATCGTGCCATACAATATCCTCCCCAGAGTCTAATTCTCTTAGGGGCAGCGGCTCGGATCTTAAACCCTAAGCTCTAATACCATTTATTGCAAATAATGCACATAAAAAGTAGAAATAGGAGATGAATTTTACATGAAAAATCCTTACAGGAAAAACCACAAGCGCACGATGACTATATCACTATACGAGGAGATATTTACAATAAAGTTCTTGCTCTTCCTATTAACTATAGGGACATTTATGGTGGCATATAACACTCTGTAAAAGTAGATTTAAGATAGAGTAAGAAACAAATTCGTATTATCCTCAAACTCAACAATAATGTGCAGGAAAAGACCACTTATCCATCGACTTGTCTATAATCGAGTCCTGAAAATGACTAATGCAATATATGAACAGTTCCTGAACAATGCTGGATGGACAAGAAATCTACTAGAACTCTAGAAGCAATTGGATTTTAGACACCAACAATTCCATAATTGCACCAGGTCAAAATCAATAGCTCAAGTTTATGTGGCAGGGATCAAGGGCAAATACAATGAACACAACCCTACAACACAAAAAATCAGCTATATTTCCCAACCAAAAGTAACCTCAAAAAGCTCAAAATCAAGGGGAACCGAACATGGATACAGGTTGCCTCCAAAACTGTTCAACTTCTGCAGAACGAAGTGAATCGTTTTACAACAACTTCGGTTTGTAACTTTACCCACAGAATTTCTAGCACCAAGTGCTTAATATGTACATCATTCACTACACGCAAGTTTTTGCACAATTACACGTATTCGTACAAAAAAAATAATTGGTACAGTAATCAAACACAATGAAGAAGCTAATGCTATCTAGCAACAGGACTAGCTCAACAACAGATGAAAGTTGTCCAAATGCATTGAACAAGTAAAAAGGCTGACCTGCACATCAACCAGAGCTTCCACAAGAACTACCGAGGTGTGCCACAATATCGCTAACCATTAGCCTAATGACATGGCTACAAGAGTGCCGGGAGATTTCCATGCATTCTTCCAAGTCTGCATTGCACGCCAACTTCACCCACTCATGATCATCATCAAGATACTTGATATCGAACATGCCAACATCCATCCTCAGCCTTTTGGCTACTTCATCTTTCAATACACTAACGCTGGCAGAACATGGGAACCGGAACCTTACAATGTCTTCCTTAAAACTCGCCTTTATTGTTACAGTCCCAGAAGTTTGCGTTGGCACCAAATTGCTAGGAGGGGCTAATATTGGTTGGTCAACTGCTGAAGTAAAGAGATTCTTCAAATCTTTGGAACTGCCAGAATCCTCAATGAGCATCCTGGAAAGTGGTAGCTCTGGTTCTTGGGAAGGCTCTTGTGTGAACCCCTCTGGATTTGGTTGTGGTTCCAAGAATGTTGAAGCAATTGGCTTGCAAACAAATGTCTGGTTCAAAGGACTTCCCTGGCATGAGCCCTCTGAAGTACGTGAATTTATACTGCCTTCTCCGGATGAGCTTCTCGAGTGAGAAGCTTTGTCTGCTTCAAGTTGGACGTTGTTATTGTCTATAAATCCTTGTTGGGACATGAGAATACCAAAGTGGCTATCATTTTCTAGTGACTTTTGCAAAGATGAAACTCTGTCACTGTCAACAGCAGGATTTAAAAGTTCTGCAACTTTACTTTGACTTGCTTTCTCTACATTGAGAGAATCTGATGAAGGGCCAGCAGGAATAGGAAGAGGACCTGTGATAGATGCGAGATTAAACGCTGCATCTGAGCCTTGAACAGACTCAATTACCTGCTTTAATTTCGAGAGAGACCGGTTGACCTTGTTGATTTTTCGAGATGGCCAACGAGAAATCCCATGTTGCCTGCAGATGCGCTTCATGGTTGTGGGACACACTGTCAAATATAGAAATATAAATTAGTTGATGCCAACAGTATCCAATAATTGACCCCCTACAATGTTATCATCATTGCTCTTTCAGATTCATAATGAGTGAAAGGGAGTCGATAGACCGTCCCACAACACACACCATCATGCTTCATGCACAAGGCACAAGCCCAAATAGGGCCTCTAGGCAAAAGAAATATGGTCATCATTGAGCAAATATATACAACTTTATTTCTTTTAGAAAATCACAAGAAGCAAATCTGATGGAGACCATTGGTGGTATCCAGTGAAAGCAGGCATATATTATCAACAGAAATTCTTTTGTTAGGTTCTTTCTACATATATGACAACTAAATTCCTTGCTGTTTACACTTTAACAAACCATTGCATGGCATATGACTAAGATTAACAATCCTTTTCATAATGTTCTGTCTGATGTCAGAAATATTCTTATTCATACAGTATGCAGTATGCGCATGTGCCTTAATCATGTCAAATATTGAACCCTCAAATCTCGTATGTTATATAATTTAGGATGCATTAATGCACATATATATGTAGTAGGATCAATCAATGTGTTGTCTTCTGCCCAGACTAGTAATGAAGTGCTATGGATTTGTACATGTGGTTATCAATGCGGTGTTTTCATCCAGGAAGGATATTTATGGAAAATATGTGGACTTCTCTAGGGAGGAATCTGCAACGGTAGATCTAGTTTCAATATCAAAAGACAATATAATACAACAAGTCATCGTCTCTCACCAAGTTCTTCTAATCAACACAAACCAATATGAGAAATCAATTACAAAGAGCACCAGCGTCTTAAAGAGAATAACCATAAAACATGTTTACATGCTTCATATGAAAAGCTTATATGCTGTTAAAAACATTTTTTTCCTACCCTACCATGATGTGTATCAATGCTAATGGGAGAATCACCATTTCTCCTAATCAATTCCTTCCGATTCCAAAATCCAAATACCTTTTGACTGGCCCTACCTTCTGCAACTCTATGTGCCAACAAGAATAAATGCCGCTTATATCTGTGAAGAACCTAGGCATGGTGTTATAACACCAAGAAACTGAAACTTGAAATAAAATCCGAAATGCCAACTACACCAAAAGGGTGTTTTCAGAATAATTAACTTAACTCAGGCACACAGCACATGCATGCAACATCGAAGCTCAAATCTGCATGTTGCAGCATTCTGCAAGCATTTCAGCCCAAAACAAAAACAATACAGATCAGATTACCAATTGGAGATGTCATTGTCATGTGTACTAGACAGGACTAGGTTGTTGAGTTACACGAGTTGAATGTGGCCACCTTCGAGTTAGCAATCAGAAAGAGTGGGGCACAAAAGCAGGGGAATTGTAAACTTAAATATTAGAAACGTACCACCAAGGCTTTTTGCTGCATTTTTCAGGCTTCCAGAAAAATACTGCTGAAGAACTTCTAAACTGATTGTTTTTTCAGCTTTTCCTCGTCTCCTTTCAGAGGGTTTGTTGCTTTTGTGAAGCAATGAGGAATCAGAAGCACCGCTACCATTTGGTCTGGAGACAGATGTGCCATTGTTTTGGGAGTTATCATCAGCCAGCAAACATCTATCTGAAACTTTGCTATTCCCTTTATCGAACTGATGGACTCCTCCATGTGTATCACCTTCAGGTGATTCACGAAGGCAACCTTCAGAGTTCTCAAAATGCACATTTGCCTTGAAATCTTCAGTTTCAACTATTAGCACATTACTAATTTGAAGAGAAGCTTCATTAGAGTCTCCGTTGCCAACTACCTTTAGGCTACGAAGGCACTGCTTCATCAAAGCTAATATAGACTCCAACAAGGTGTTTTGATCATCTTCGTCTCTACAACTGGGTGGCAGGAAAAACTCTAATATATAATCATCATTTCCAGTGTAAGAACTTTGCAAACATATTGCAAAGCAGCCAGCCAATCCAAACATACGGGCATAGTGTACAAGGGGATACTCCAACTTACAGAACTGACTGATATCTTTTGAAAAGCAAGGTCTGCGATAGATAAACGCCTTCCCAGAAACTCCTTGTCCCTTCTGTAGGTGATGTTCTACACAGGCATCTCTAAAGCCCCACATACGAGCATCAATAACATGAAACGCCACATCACTGGTTGACATGCAGACCTCCCCCATGCAACTTCCATCAAAGCTCAAGCAGCTTTTCTTCACACCACCACCATGCGCCAATACACTTCGATACTTGCAAGGAACCCAGGTTTGTGCTAAAGGAAGCTTGTGCTCCTCACATACGACTGTCAGGACCTCCAGTATCTCCACCAAAGCAGATTGGCGGCCTTCATTACATATCTGAGTACGCAAGAAATAACAAAAATATAAATCACCCCCACAGCAGAAACAGGAAAAGTTATTCGTCCAGACTGATTGAATGCTCACCTGGACATTTGGATGGTCCAATATCTCAGTGCTTCTAAGATTTACTGCCTGCAGATAGCACAAAAAAATATTACTAAAATGTAAGAGAAGGGGTATCAACAAAATTTATGCTACATGTGGTTGCTACATAATTAAGCAGTATCACCTGAATGTTCATGTGACATCAAAAAACATACAACAGGAAAAGAAAAGACTAACCTCAAGAGCTTTGCAGACTTTATCGACCTCACCAGCATAGTTTATCTTCTTTGATGTCATTATAAGTTCAACAACGGCAATACATGATTGAAGAGAAGGATCAAAAACAGGCAGCGCAACAGTACCATGAACATTGTAACTGATCGCATGGTTAAGGCGTGGGTACTCAGTACTGCTATAATACTGCACATTTGGTGTCCACTCAGGCACCTTTTGCTTGTAGACACGCCCAGGTAGCCCCAGCTCTCCGGCATTGTCTCCGTCTACTGAGAACATGTACATCATGGATACAGCCCTGTACTGAAGTAGCCCAATGCTCTGGTGATCAAGTACAAAGGGTTGTCCTGATGTTGTAAGCACATAGTGGTCTCCGTTCTTAACCGGTGCCCAAACCTGGACCAACAGATGCTGATCTGTGGATTCCTTGAAGTACCTGAGAGCTTGTGTAAGCCTCTCCTTGAACAAGCAAGCGTTGTCCGTACTATCGTCGTCCAGAGATAGGTGAAACTGCCATTTGCTGTTAATCTGTTCGACTCTCTTACTTGTTGTGTCCGAATTCCCTAGGTAGCAAAAGAGAATGCAATATCGTAAAGGAAAAAAGGCAAGAACATATATAAGAAAGGAATATCATCGCTAATTAAATGAACAACAAGTTTTGATATGCCCGACAGTTCAATCTTAAACCAAGCACTCATGTGGCAAGCAAATCCCTATTTCAAGGACAAATATGTTTCTTAAAGCCATCAAGTTTATTAACTGCAATGTATCGATTGCTATCAGTTAAGTGAAGCACATCAACAGTGCCACACATTCCATCATCAATTCAAGACCGTTTCTTGAAACACCAACCAATGAAATGCAGAAGTCCTAGTTTATTCAGAACATAAGTAAAGTTCATCTCATTGTCCCGATTTTAAATACTATAATATAATGAGACAAAGCAAGGCGTTATCCAAGTTTCCAACTGCTTCAACTTTGAATACAATCTAGTACTCCATCCATGGCGTCAAAACCCACCACTAAATCTAGTAAATTACCCAAGCTTACTTTGGAGGCACCACACCACCACTAATAAGGGACACCGCAAAAGGTAGCCCATGCATTGGATAAAGTAAATGACTCAGGCAACAATAGCGCAAGAAAATGACCCTCTTTTTGTATTGCACAGTTCATTAGCAAGTACTCCTATCTCCTAGTGGAATCCAATTAGCCACCAACCATTCTTAGCAATCATTAGCATTAAAAACCACGCATTATCCCACGAAGTCAGACAGAAAGAAAGCACGCTGATTAAACAAGGACATGCTCCTAACTTTACAACATTTTATCCACCTCTTTGCAGTAGCAAGTACAAAGATTCTATTTCCTCAAAAATTCGATAAGCCAAAACTTATGCAACCAAGAAGCATGCCAAAAGAAGGCAAGAAAGCCAAAACACAAAGCTCGGAAGCTTCATGGATCGTACAGCAAAGAAAAGGTTAGCGTCATAACGACAAGAATAAGAGCAAGATTCCTACTGCCCCTCTGTTCCAGCTTTGGGACAGAAAGATTCCAAGGAACAAATCGATAAGAACAAAATCACAATCTTCCCAAAACGTCTCGCTTCTCCGATAGTCGTTCCAAATCGTACGACCCAAGAACAGAAAAAAGAAGAAAGGATGGCAGTCCAACTAAGCCCAAAAAGGCTCACCGGAGCGGGTTCGCTGGAGCTCCTCGGCGACGGTTGCCGCGACGGCAGCCTCGGGCGCCGCGGCGCCCACGGCGAGGGCGGGTCCCGCCTCGAGCGGGAGCAGCTGGCGGTCGTCGAAGAGCCAGAGCGGCGAGGGCGGCGTCAGCCACGACGAGGACGCCGCGGGGAGCGGCGGCAGCAGCGGCGACGCGGAGACGGAGGAGAAGAGCAGCGACGTGCTGAGCGAGTCGAACGGCCACACGTCGCCCCCGCCGACGCCGTCCCCTCCTGCGGCTGCGGCGGCTGAAGAGGAGGGGGGGTCAAGGTCCATGCCCACGTATCCCCCACAACTCCACTCAGGCCGCGCTGCTGCGGCGGCGGCGGCGACGGAAGGGGAGGAGGCGACGAGACGGGGAGAGGAGGGGAGGCGGGGGGAGCTTGGGTGCCATTTGGGGGAGGGGGTGGGGATCAAATGTGGCTGGTGCAGGTGTGGCGGCTAGTGGACCAGAATAAGATAATGGCGTGGACACTGGCGTTGGCTGGCAACATTCCGGGTGGTGATGATGGCATGATTCGTATTGCTTGGGGGCTTCCGGAATCTGCCATGCCATGGCCAGCCGCCGGGCTTGGTGTCTTTAGGACGCGTTTATTCGATGTAGTTTACAACAGTGTTTAGTTAGTAAATACTATATAGGTATACTATACTACTAGTATAGTGTCTGTGCTAACGCTACGACGACAGTATACCCGCTTATCAATTAAATGAGAAAATAAGTATGAATACAACACTTAATAATAAAAGAGAAATTTAGAATTTTAAATGAATTTAGAAAAAAAAACGGAACTAAATAGAGGTCGAATGGGCAAAAACGGGCTCCCAAAAGATTTTAAATCAAGAAAGAGAAAAGAAAAAGAATTTTCTGATTTTAGAATTTTTTGTAGCTTTTCACAGAGAGCACAACAGGTTTCTCCGGGCTTGGCGAGCGCAAGGGGAGGAAGACCAGGGGTGGCCACGGTCAGCAGCTGGCTCAAGATCAAGTGCGGCGAGATCGCCAAGACCGGCTATGAGGAGGAGTCACTGCAGTGAATTTTGCCGAAAGATGACGGTGATAGCTTGATTACCTCCAAAATCCGGCGATCTTTACAAGAGGAGCACTTGGGATTTACGCAATGCGATGGGGTGGAGGAGAGCTCGTCGGCTTTTATAGCCCCAAACAAGCATATTTATGGAAACCATAATTTGGGATCAAATCAGATTGGGAGAAAATTTTGGCAATAGAGCACTAAATTTAGGAATTAACACCATAGATGGAAAGAGGAGATTTAGCGCGGATTGATGGAGCTTTGGAGCTTCTTTCTTGCTTTAATGGAGAGAGGAAGAGAAGAAGCTTCTTCAGTCCAAATTGCGCACTAGAAGAAGCTACAGGTGAGTTGCCTTCATTTTTTTTTAATATAAAAGGATTTTTGAAAAGATAGCACGTTAGGTTAAAAAATTCTCGAAAAAACTTTCGATTATTTTGTACTTAATAAAATTATTTTAAAAAAAATTTAAATTATAAATTTGCCGAGGCACTGTGTCATGAGGTCGCCGACCAAAGAACTCTCGTCGCTTCGGTAAAGCCACCGATGGCGACCGTGGAGCCATTGCAGACCTGCGTTCTCGCGGCCTCGCTGCCCCATCTCTCGGTTTCCTTTTCCCAGTACGTAATGTATGGTGCTTTCCTTTTCCAGGACGTTTGTTTCCTTTTCCTTGATTCCAAGACGTTTGTTTCCTTTTCCTTGTTGATGTTGGAGGTGAGGAAGATCTGCTGGGCCACAGGATGATTTCAAAAATATGGAAAATAAATCGCGCTCGTCGATCACCGGATCCGCAAGAAAAAAAGATAAAAATTAAATAAAGGTTTCACGGCCGGTTCCGCGAGAAAAATTGAAAAATTAAGCAAAGACTCACGCACTCGCTGGTTCCTTAGATAAAAAATAAAACAAAAATTCAACGCCTCCGTGCGCTAAAATTAGGCTCTATGGGGCTAGATCCGTAAAAATCTCGAGAAGAGTCATATTCAAAAAATACAATCACAATGCGAGGACAATAAAAAATTCAAGTCTTGTTTCCTTGCATGTGGATCCTCTCTGCTTATTTCCTTGTTTGATTCACCTCCTTCCAAATATGTAGTACGTACAATTTTGGTCAAGAAAAATTCAAGTCTGGTTTCCTTGCATGCGATCCTCCTTATTTATTTTCTTGTTTGATTCGCTCCCTTCCAAATATGTAGGTGGGGAGATCTGCTGTGGCCACAGGATGATTAGACACACTAAATAATGGCCATCGGATGTGGGTGAGTAAAACTGAGGAAAGATATGAGACGTTCATTTTGATGAATGCAAATTTCTGGGGACGTTTTGCTGGGTGCACGAACATTGGGCCATCTCTAATGAGGTGCATTATTTAGGGTGGACGTAGGAAAAATTGCTTATGTGCATTATAAAGGGGTATAGATTTGTGTTTTGCGTAATTAAGTACTCTATGGTATTTGGTACGATGTCCTCGCTAATTAGATAAATTGCCACCAACAGTTCTTTGGTTACTACAAATTTTGATAGATACTAGTTAAGCGCCCGTGTGTGGCTACCAAAATTTTCAAACAACCTTATTAAGAAAAGTTTTTCAAAGCAACAACCAAATTGGTTGATAAGAAAGACATGTATGAAGCGAACTTGTTAGCTACTTAAGAGTGCTTCAAATTATCAGTTAATCATTCATACTAGTATAATTTTAAAAAGCCTCAACATGATAGTACAACGGCAACTTTAAAGGATTTGGTTTTTTTTCTTTTTTCTCCCCCTTTTTGTCTCGAGTGCAGTCTTCTGCACTTTGTAACTTTAAATTTTGTTTTTTGCGCCCCCCTTGAATCTTTTGTATTGCTTCTTTCTCTTTTCTCCTGTGTGTATGAGCCTTCCTCTGCTCTGTTTCTTCCTGCGTCTCTTCGTATATCCTCTATGATGGAGATAAAGATGGCCTTTTATAGGTAGAAGAGAAGTTAGTCAGGCGTGTGAGTGCTCAGTCTCTATGATACGGTGCCTTGTGATCTTTGGGATTTGCACGTGATTTGATTATGCAATTCTTCCCTTTTTAATCTCTGCATTTCCATCCGAATGAGATACAATGAAATAAGATTTTCATGTTATGGGATATGGTCAGTATGTCATTCCATCCAAGCGGGATATGATGAGGAAACTCTTTCATTTATAAGAGATATTAATAAAATCCTTCCATTTTAAGGAGATGTGATCAGTAATATTTTCATAAAATAGAGGGAATCCGGATAGAGGGAATCCGAGGAATGTATGAAAGGATGAGGAACAGAATGAAAGGAGAGCGAATGAAGGAAAGAGAGGTATGAAAGGATGAGTGAAATGAAGTAGTGAAAGGGAGGAATGATGGGGCGGGCGAGCGAATAGAAAGGAAAGAGAGGGTATGGAAGAGAGGTATGAGAACACCGCCACCAAGTCGTAATTAGAAGTAGTAGAGATAAGCACTTTGGAAGTTTATTTCATTAGGTCAATTTATATGCAACTGATGTTCTTGAAAAACATTATATGCTATTGATGTATGACTGTATGTCCTTCTAAGTAAACATTTTAGTTTTCTTTTGTTGGGTCGGCATCAAGAAACAACCAACGAAAGTGTAGCAAATGTTCGGTAAACATGAGAAGAACTTTTGTTTATTCCGTGGGCTTTGATGTTGTCAAAGCTCCAGTTTTGTAGGATATAGAGTAAATAATGCACATATGCAAATGTTATTTTCGTGATGACTATGGTAAAATTAAGACACTCTTGTGATTCCCTTTTAGGAAAAGAAGTATGTGGCTTTTAGTCTCAGCTTACTACACGACATATAAAATTGTCTAAATAAATATAGTGCAGATGCTTTCAGAAAAATATACTAGACAAATGTTGACATAGTAGCAATGCAAGTGTATGTATTTTAATCGTAAAAGATAGAATCAAGATGCATCTAAAACCGTGAGCACTACCTGATTCATAGCACCCGAATAAACAAATGCAGGTTGTTGCAAAAGAAAAAGTATGTCAACATAGTTAATTTGTCGCATAACATGTATAGCAAAACAAAGAGAACAAAGTGCTTTTAGTATATTATACAAAACGCATGCTATAGCCCCCACCAGTTACAACCTCACTGGAAAAACCAATACAATAAATCCTAGGTGCGCTAGACATGGACACAGCAATAACCAAGTAGCCCTGTATACCGTACCGAATTTAATATGATCAATACCGGCCATACCGACTTAATACCGATCAATATCAGTCGTATCAATTTTAATACCGATCATATTAGCTTCGATCCTATATAAAACCAAACGTATTGACAGGATTAGTATGTCATCTATTAAATTATATATTATATTCCTGAGATCGGCATCGTGACCCACGAGGCAGTCGCGGTACGAAGCGCACCACGTGTAGAGCCCCCACTGGGCCGGCGCTGCTGGACGATCCGACGCGCGTCGGGTGCGTTATTGCGTCGTCTTCGCTGTGCGCGCTCCGGCTACCGTGTCCAGCCCGACGGGCGAGGCACCGCGCGGCGCGACCCCTCAACGAGCTCGCGAGCATACTGTATTTGTACAGCCATGCCCGATGGCGACGAGACGAGAGGGGAAATGCACAAGGAAGCTGGGACTCCGCTGTGAGCAGCGCATGCGTGATCGATGGAGGGAAACATAATAGAATTTGCGATCGAATTTGACCGCGCGCACCCAGTCCGGTGGAGTGGCGGCGGTGCATGCTCGCGAGTGGCAGTGCACATGTGGACTGCACAAGAATCGGGACCACCGAGTTGTATTGGTCCGTCCGCTCGTGCCTCACTGGCTGGCTTCCAGGGGATCCCAAATGGTAAGGCCGGCGGATCTACCCATGGGAAAAAACGATCGAACATTGTATTTATCACACACACATACATACATAGAGAGAGAGAGTCATATTTTGTAACGGTAATCCTAGCGCCCGTGCGTCTGACTCCAGCAAAAAAATCAGACACCTCTCACTACTAATCCCTACTATTCTACAATCATCTCAAAATGCTTTCCTCTGTTCTGCTACCCAACTCACATGGTGACCACCGCAGGTAACACCCAAGCCCTGCTCCCAAATCCCACTAGTGGCTCGCCTCCTCTCCCTCCTGTGGTCAAGCCCGTTGTCGTAGTCTCTCTCTCTCTCTCTGACCGGATCTCCACCCGCCTCCTACCCCACTGCGTCAGCCTCCTCATCTACCGCTCCCACTTGAGTCACCCGCCAGGCTGCCCGCTCCTGATCTGCCGCCTCTCCTTGGCCCAGCATGTATCGTTGACGCAAGTTCGAGTTCTTCGAGGAGAAGGCAGCCAGGCGCGGCACGGTGGGCGTGACGGTTGAGATCGCTGGCCGTGTGACCTGCTGCTCAGGCGGCCGCGGCCGCGTCGCGGTCTGCTGTGACAATGGCATCGTGGGGCACCTCAACCGTAGATTCTCCTCTCCTACGGGTTCAAGGCCTACATCTCCTCTATCCTGTTCCAACAATAGCTCAAGGTATGCACAAAGAACGAGGCTGGTGAGGGAGGCTAGTGAGCCATGTGTTTGTTGCAGCAATTTGATTTTTTTTGTTGTAATTGGCGATTTGAGATGTTGGCAAAATGTTTCTTGAATGTTGCAGTAACCATTCTTCAAAATTTGCACTTTGTTATTACAAAAATGTTCCGTCTTCTCCATTTAAATGCCAATGATGTTATCTTGTAATGCTACAGTAAATTTTTTTTTTTGAGGGATTGGGGTTTTTTTCAAAACAATTTTCATGTTGCAACTGCTGCTTGTCATTATTGTACACGTGAAATAAAAAACGTTTCATAAGTTAGTATAAAATGTTGTGCCACTCAACCATCTGCTTTTTTTGGTTGCACTCCATTGGATGTTTTATTGTGGAGGATTGGCTATTTATTGCACTCGTGATATGTTCCTTGCTACCTATTTGCTACACCTATTGATAATATTTTGTTGCAGTTATTGATTATATTTGCTGCGTATAGTATTCTTAAATGTTAAGCCGACTAGAGGGGACCGTACGTTGGGATCCTATCCTATGACCGAGCACTATCAACGCCCATTTTGTAAATGAATACAATTTCTGTAAATGAATACGATTGGCTAATAGTCTACCACGTTCATAGGGCCTGAATGCATTCGTAGTACCTCATTTGGGGCTTCATCCTTGTTCGCCCAAAGGGTTATTCCTAAAGTGTTAGGATTTAGGCAAATAGAGTATTACATGCTAGTGTAACTCAAGGTGAAATGACAATATGGTATTATAGAGCGGGGCATTATAAGTTCTAGTATTCTCAAATACGAATACAAATCAAATATTGTAAAGAATACAAATTCGAAACGAATATCTACTTAATTCGGATGCAGATATCCTCATGCATTATCTAATATATATGAAGATCGTTAATGACATTTTATCCGCCTATAGTTAACCTTCATCATTGTAATTTATTTATTTCTCCTAAAGTAACATGAATTAACATTGAATTAGAAAAAGTTATGGAACTAATTAGTCGTGTTACAATAAAATAAATATATTAATTCATCGAATACGAATAGTCCATATAAAATAACATTTCATAGGTAGTCCATACCATTCTCGCATCTATGTTTTTAATACGAATTCGAGTACAAATAAGAACAAGAGAGAAGTTGTTAATCAGATGGGACCTATATCGTATTTATTTCCTATTGAATATGGTAATTGAATAATACGGATAACGCATATCCATTTCCCACCCCCTAGATCTACATGCCATACCAGCGTGCCAAATAGTCCCTCGTTTGGGATAGATGGGGTCAACGTTTTAAAACATTTTCCTTTAATCTATACCTTTTTATAATGCACCTAAGCATTCTTTTCTATGTCCACCCCAAATAATGCACCCCACTAGAGATGGTATAACCTTCATGCACCCAGTGAAACGTCCCCAGAAACTTGTCTCCATCAAAATTAACCTCTCAGATCTTTCCTCAATTTTACTCACCCACATCTGATGGCCATTGTTTAATGTGTCTAACTCATCCCTGTGGCCCACAACAGATCTCCCTCACCTCCAGCATCATCTCAAGGAAAAGGAAACAAATATTCTAGAATTAAAGAAAAGGAAACAAACGTTCTAGAAAAGGAAAAGACTATATATTACGTGCTGGGAAAAGGAAACCGGAAGACAGGACACTATACTAATATATGTCAAATGTACATAAAATTGGCTACATAACAAAATGCCTTTGGATTTGTCTTACAAAATATATTTATAGTATTTATTGTTATTATTGTTGGTATACCACGATACAAAATAGCCATCAAAATGTTAGGTTGAGGACCATAAAAAAATCAACATAAACTTATATTGCGAGACAAAGAGAATATTTATTAATTTATGTCAGTCATTGTGGTATTAATCTGTGGCAGACGATATTTGTCGCTTGTCGTTGCTTGTCAAGAACATGACTATTTTTGCAAATTTATTTGTACATAGACTAGATTTAAAAAAATATAGGGAGGGGACAAAAGACAAGGCTTCAAATTTGTGTAGTATATATTTCTGTAAAAGAGATGTACGGAACGGCCCTTAAGAGTACCCATCGGACATCCGGGTGGTGCTGATGCGTACGTAGACAAAGCTCAACGACACTTTGGTCTGCGACGTGGTGAGTCGAACAGCACTGGACTAGTCGTATGTACGCCCGTACCGCATCAGACCTCTTCTCCTTCCGTTTTCTTAGCAGTAGATTTTGCTTCGCGTCAACAACAAGTAAATTGATGATCACACGAAAACAAGAGAACACGTAGAATTAACTAGATAAGCAACCGCGGCGTGGCACGCTACGGCTGTCGCTACCCACGCGAGCAAATCGAGAAAACGCACGAACGCCGCTCCCTACGCGAGTAAATCGAGGAGACACGCGAAACGGTTGAAAGGATACAAATGTAATCGCGTTTTTTTCGCATTTATTCGGCGGAACGGTTGAAAGGATATAAATATATCTGAGCTATCGTATGCACGCCATGAATCGCTGCCCGCACGTAAAAAATGATCTAAACGGTTTTTTTAAAAAAGGACATAAAAAAGATCTAAACGCTATTTTTTTAGATAAGGACAAAATAGGATCTAAATGTAACGCTTAGAAAGTCCTAAAAGGCATAAAAGTAATATAATCTTTTTTTTCAGAATAGGATCTAAACGTAACTTTTTTTTTCAAAAAAGACCTAGCTGTAATTTTTTTCGAAAAAAAACCCGGATGCAAAAATAATTTAGCAGCTTGACCTGAGCTACGAGCCGAATCGGAGGCAAGCCGGCTCAAAACAATATAAGGGCGCCATTTCCACCATATATACTATAGATAGGACGTCCAAATTTCGTGGAGTATGTTTGTCCGCTGCTCCCTTGGACAGGTACTTGACAGAGACAGAAGTGCTCGCCTCGAACAGTTTTTGTCCTCTCCTTGTATTTGGTATTCTCGTAGGCATTTCTGAGAAATTATATAAATCTTAAAAAGATAAATAATTTATATTTTAATATTTGTACAAATTTTATAGCATGTCTTCTGTTTTCAGGGCTAGCTAGTCAATACCACATGTCCATGTCCATCGACCTGCTAGCTAGCCCAGAAAATGGACCACGACAAGGCTGAAGATAGCCGGAAAAAAAAAACCCGATCCAGTTGCTGCCGACCATTTACTACCTGAAAAACGACGAGAAAATACTCCCATCATCTTTGTTCTTACTTTGTTTGAGATGAACCGCGATGCAATCCGCGGACAGATAATAGTTTCTAATACTTATCTTATCAAATTTTGATAGCGTTGAATAAATTTGGCAAGTATTTGATTTGTTATCAAATTTTTGTAAGATTCTCTTCTCCTTGGTTCTCTAATTCATTTTCTTACCAATCTTTGACTACAACACTGGCACCCAATTTGATAATCAAATTTTAGTAAGGTTTAGTAAGGTAAATTTATGATCCAACCAAACAGGCAATATGTGAGTTTATATGGTTCCTACATGCTTTATAATCTCTGCAAGATGGCGGAAACTGGCTAAGCTAGCACAAATTACAATCACTGGAATACACAAGAACGGGGTGACGGGGCGCAAAGATGGCTTAAAAAACCGGTTTCAACTATCGTATCTATGGTATCTCTTAGTTCTGCAATATTTTTTCTAGTAGTCTTTTAAGACGCCACTTCGATCGCTCATTATAAACGCAAGAAAATGCAGTAATACAATATATCCTCTCTATTTTTATCTTACTTACGCCACTAATTACAACTTACAAGTGTATGCTGTTAGACCCGGTCTAGATGCCTGGCGTCCACCGGTCCACCCTCACACACACACAAATATGTGTCCGTCCACCCTCGCCTGCATCTGGCCGTGCATAATGCAGATGAGGGTAACTTGAGCAGTCACGAACAGGACATGATCAGAGAAAACTTAGGAGGTAAAAAGCTTTTCCCCGACAAGTTAGCCATGTAGCGACAAGGTTTTAAATTTCGTTTTCAGATTATATCTCGCAGGCGGCAGAAATCCGAGATCTCAACGAGATTTTAGAATTTTGGACGGAATCTCGACAAAATTCAAAGAGCAAATTTGAAATCCGGTAATTTTGAGACCAGGAAAACCGAAGTTTCGATCGAAATGAATTTTGAATTTTTACAAATTTTTTGTCCCGTCGAGATTTGGAATCTCAACCCCGACCGAAATTCAAAATTTCAGCTGAGATTTCCGAAATCTTGTCAAAATTTTGAACTATATGCAGCGGAGACGGCTGCTAGTTGATTTGAGGAAGCTATAGATCCTGTTTGAGACGGTTTCAGCTTTGGCTTCTCCCTTTTAAAAGCCGAAAGTTGTTCCAAACAGCTGGTTTTTCCGCAGCTAGAAGCCAAAAGCCAGCAGTCCATTTGTATTAGGAGAAGCTAAAAGACAAAAACTGGTCCGAGGTAACTTCTTATGGCTACGGTGGATTGAGATTCTGACTTTATCATTAAAATTGAAGAAAATTACCCCTCCTACCAAGTATAAAATTCTAAATTGCACTCTTCTCACCCTCGTTCATGACCCGCATCCCTCACACCTAAAAACTATACTAAAAGCCAAACTGTCAAACATTAAATCTCTTCAACTCAACCGTGCAACCCTTCAACTGTGCAGCCTAGCTAAAAGTTACTTTTCAAAAAAAACTAAAACCATACTAAACAAGGTCATAAGTGTTGTCGCCTCTAGTTCATCTACTTGAGAACTGAGATACGGACCAAGACAAGAGAGTTAATTCTTGACATGTATTATGTGGAAGTTGGGTCACGTTATGGATATACATGATATATAGTTTTTTTTATTTTTAAAATAACATATTTAGTAATAACAAAAGTTTAAATTCCACCGCTTTCATTTTGAAGTGTTATTTTCTCTGTTAATTATTGGTTTTTGGAATATGATCCCACGAATTTGTTGATGTTACGACTTTCAGGTAAAAGCTCTTACCAACTATTCTGGCTCACAAAAACATACTCCTTCCGTTTAGAAATATACGAGGTTTTAGAAAACGTGCAGTTAAATTTCATTAACTTTGACAAGTAATATATAAAAAATACTTAGATTGGTCGTATAAAAATGGTACCATTAGATTAGTCATAAAATTATTTTCATGACATAATAATTTTATATTTATTGATGAACATATTCACGTAAAAAAATAGTGTTCAAAATTACACGTCGAAGAACGTGTCGATATCGTAAATATCCTATATTCTTGAACAGCGCGAGTAAGAAACTACAGTGGTATTAGAATGTGATGGATTCTGTAAACTATAGACGCATGAGCGATTGTCTAGCGCTAGGCTTCAGATTTAACCTTTGTAGCTTCACTACTAGATAAAAAAGGAATCCTTGATGCTTAATATTTTTCTTGACTGGCTTGCAAAAGACCATCGCAGTTTATACTTTTCTCGACGGGAACAATAAACCCATCAATAAAATTAAATTATCCCGACGGTACCACAAAACCATAAGAAAAAATATTTTTCCTGACTGGTACAAACTCAGGAATAGTACTTTGGTTTGTTCGTAAGAAAAAGTTAACCACCGCGCATAAAATAATCGCGCTTCCATGCCGCACCAACATATTGCCTCGCTAGTGTGAAAGGTGCTAATTTTCCTAATGTGTAAAGAGATATCGTCTGTTTGAATCAAAATTTAGCAAGTTTGGTCAAAATCAGCAATAAAGTCAAAGATACGGAATTAACGAATAGGATAGAAAGGTTTGGAGATATTTTGGTAACGGCAAGATCTTTAAGGAAATAACTGTCCGAGATAAGGCCGATACGGATCAAAATTTGAAACCTGTTATAGTCGGACACGATCGGTCGAAGGGTATAAAAGAAGGATCAGAGCAAGCTGCGAAAAAACAACACAATACAATCAACCAGCTTTTACTTTCTTCCTTCCCGCTGACTAGAGTAGCTTTTGTAATTTAGTCTCAGAATCGATCTTGATCAATAAAGTTGCGCATCGCCGATTGTTGATCTTCGTCAATTACACCCCAGGTTTGATTTATTCTGATTTTGTTGCGCATCGCCTTCTTCAGAATCGATCTACTTTTATCCTCTGATTAGCCTTAATCGGCTAATTAGATTTACCTTGTTACCTCGATCTTGATCGGCTTCAAGCTGATTAAGTCTAAGCCGATTGATCTTTACGATCGGCTTTTGAGTGAATTTTATATTTTTCTACCTTGTTTGCCATGTGTCAAATCGATCGCCACGCTCTTGAACCGTGTGTTCGTCTGCGTGTCATTGCCGTAAATCCTACATCAAGTTTTTGAAGTCAACACACTCTTGGCACGCCCGGTGGGACAAATGTCTTCATCAGGAAAGTCAATTCCACCATCCGATTTGAACGCCGAGGCCATAATCGTCCCAACAATGGACGATTTGACCGCGGAACAATGTTAGGAAATAGAAGCTCGGAAGACAGCGTTGGAGGAGATGATGCTAAGTCGTTATCGAAAATCGACGTGGCGCCACTCAAAATCCGCCTGCCGACGGTCAACGCCCGAGATGTGGGTGTCACGTAACCGTGAAGCCGATATTCGCTGCTCAAGCGAATTATCGGCTATGATTAATCGATCAGGCACCACGCCTTAATAAATCAATCATCGGCTCGTGACAACGCTCGCCGGCGATAGCAAATAGCGCCAAGTCTATAGCCCAGAGTTAGCCTCGTCAGAAGCCCGCTGACCCATTACAAGCTCGCTAATTATCCTGCTTTTTCAAGAGCGCAAAACACGCAAAGCTCAACAATGATCCTAAACCATCGCCATAACCTCACCCCTACAATGATGCCTACTCAACCGACCGTAATATTGCCTAGAGATCCTCGGTCAAGTGGGGTAAGCCATTACCATTCCTACACCGATGCCGCGGTTAGACGATCAATAAACCTCCGCCGCCATCGGCCCGCTTCTATGCCTTTCCCCAATCGGTTCCAACCGATTGGCTCCGAGAGATTCTCTCAAGATCCTACCATGCTTAGAAACCCGTGTCCGCATAGGGTAGTAACATATTCGTAACCGCTTGTCCCAAAGGTTTAACCTCAAGGCAGGTATAATCGGCATGATCAATATGGTCGTGTGCCGACGATGCAGCATAATTGGTAACCCGAGCTTGCACTCGGGGGGCAGGCTGCCAACTATGACCAACATTATCAAGGGCCTGCTATGCCAATGGCCGATAATGTAAATTGGGCGATCGATTCCCGCCGCTTTACGGACCAGCCGCGATATACGCCCAAGGGAAAGGTTATCGGCTATAGGAAGCCGTATCCTGATTACATAGATCGCATGCCATACCCTCATAATTTCAGAGTACCAGACTTTGCGAAATTCTCTGGCGATGATTCAACTACAACGTTGGAACACATCGGACGCTTTATCGCTCAATGCGGCGAAGTGGCTCAGTCCGATGGACTAAAAATAAGACTATTCCCGTTGTCATTATCCGGAGCAGCTTTTACCTGGTTTACCTGTTTACCTCCGAATTCGGTCCATTTATGGGACGATTTGGAAAGCCGATTTCACGAATATTTCTTTTCGGGCAGTTTGGAGCTTAGGATTTCCGATCTAAGCTCTGTCCGTCAGAAATTTGGGGAATAGGTAACTGATTACATTAAAAGGTTTAGGGAAACTAGGAATCGATGTTTTAGCGTCACTTTGCCCGATAATCAACTTGCTGATTTGGCGTTTCAAGGGTTGATTCCTCCGCTTAGAGAGAAGTTTGGAGGCAAGAGTTCACGATCCGAGCCACTTGTTTCATCGTATCGCTCAAGAAAGCCGATTCCTCGATAGTAAAGCGCTTAAAGATAGATTCAAGAACAATAATAATAAGGAGAAAGACAAGGCCAAAGTCAATATGGTCGAATATTGTCCTAGTGATTCTTCAGAAGACGATAAAGCAGAAATAAATATAGCTGAATGGGTAAAGGGATCTAAAAAATCCTTAGTCTGTTCTTGGCTAAAGCCGACTAGAAATAAGTCGGAAGTTAAATACGCCTTTGATGTTTCCAAATGTGATCGTATTTTTGATCTATTATTGCAAGAAAAGATAATTCGGTTACCCGAGGGACATATTATACCATCGGCTGACGAGATCAAGAAACGTAGGTATTGCAAGTGGCACCATTCTTTTTCTCACAATACTAATGACTGCAATATTTTTCGACAATGATCCAATACTATTGAGGACGGTCGGCTAAAATTTGTCGACGAGTCGACTATGCAAGTCGATGTCAATTCGCTTCCAATCAACATGGTTCAATGTTCGCTAAAGGAAAGGAGCCGATGCATGATGAGCCAAAGAAGGATTGGCGGTCGATATGCAATGAATTCAAACGCCGGTCAAACGTCGAAAATTACAATCGCTCACTACAAATAGAAGCCGATCACGAGGAAAAATTCAAGGACCATTAAACCCAAGGGCAATCCTCGGGTGGGTAAATGGTACAAAGTCAAAAATCGCCATCAAAGCAATCGCCAAAAGGCCGACCAACTTTCACAACCGATGGATAAATACGAAGGATGAATAGCCACCACGATATCCCGCTTCGGCTTCGGATAATTTATATCACACTAAAAACGAGAAAGGGCCCATGAAGATGTCCTTTTGGCGCTTTGTTGGGAAAGGGAGTAGCACCGCCATCCTCGTACACGCGTCGATGGAACATTACCCCCGCGACGATTGGCCAAGGCAATCGGCTAAAGATAGGCTGTCTAGGTCGATTCGGGGTTACAACGAAGGTTTCAGAAAGCCTGTTCACGAAAGGATATCTGAACCAAAGCAAGAACCAAACTAGGTCGAAGTACGGAGGTCAAACATTGACCAAGATAATCTCGTCGGCAAGATAAGAAAACCGGTAGAGCCTAAGCCTAGATGGTGTCCGTCTGGCCTTAGCCGATCATAACGCCGGTGACTTCAGAGGCTAAGGACTCAAGAGATTCGGGAAGCCGACGCAGAAAAACAGAGGGACGAAACTTTCAATGAGCTTCGTCCGGTCAAAATTGTCAAGAAAGAATGGAGGAAAAAAGAACAAGCTGAAGAAGATTTTGAATCGGCAGATAATCTAGATTCTCCTATGATTAGGGACGATACACCACCAATGGATATCAACATGGTGTTCACATCGCCACCAATTCAAAATCAAAACTGAATCGGCTAAAGAAACTTTTGCCCAATCTTGTTCGGGAGTCCAAAACGCAATCTTCGAGAAACCCAGAGATGATCATCAGCATTTAAAACCGTTATAGCTGAAAGGATATATAAATGGAAAGCCGATATCAAGGATGCTAGTAGATGGCAGAGCCACAGTAAATTTGATGCCTTACATGACTTGCAAGAAATTGGGTAAGTCCGATGAAGACTTGATTAAAACTAACATGGTTTTAAACGACTTCACAAGCGATCCCACAGAAGCCAAAGGCGTCATGGTTACAGAACTAACCGTCGGCAGTAAAACTTTGTCGATCGCATTTTTTGTTATTGACACCAAAGGAAATTACAAATGCTCACGGAAGAGATTGGATCCACGCTAATCGTAGATCCCATCAACTATGCATCAAGTGCTTGTTCAATGGAGTGGAGAAGAAGTTGAAATTGTCACGGCCGACACATCGGCTCACATTGCCATGGCCAGTTCTGATGCGAATTGGCAACATGAAGAAGCAGGGTGTATATCAGGAAAAACATTAGAAGATTACGATTTCATCTGCGTGAGCAAGACAGGACTTATGCCGATCAGTGTCAAGCGAGGCACATTCGATCGAGCAAACGAAGTGCTAAGCCGATGGGGACAAGAAAAGCAGTGAAGGCATTGCAAGATAAAATGCAAAGCTATCGGCAAATAACGGATAGCTATGAAGCTATAGAAGACTTTCAAGAAAATGAAAAGTTGGGTCATGGCTTTACGCCTACCGATCCGCTTGAAGAAGTTGATATAGGTAGTGGTGATAGAAAAGACCAACTTTTGTTAGTGCAAATTTAGATGTAAGATATAAAGAAAAATTAATCAAATTTTAGAAAATATAAAGATTGATTTGCTTGGGAATATTATGAATTGCCCGGTTTAAGCCGACAATTGGTAGAACATCGGCTACCCATTAAACAAGGTTATAGGCCGCTTAAACAAAGACTTAGGCGCTTTAATCCGCTCTGTACAAAATCATAAAAGAGGAGATAGAGTGATTGTTAGAGGCTAAATTTATAAGACCTTGTCGATATGCGGAGTGGGTTTCCAACATTGTTCCAAAGGATGAAGAAAACGGAAATCATGAGTATGTGTCGACTTTAGAGATTTGAACAAAGTGACACCAAAAGACGAATACCCGATGCCTATAACCGATATGCTTATCGATGCTGCGTCGGGGAATAAGATCATGAGTTTTCTGGACGGGAATGCCGGATACAATCAGATATTCATGGCAGAAGCCGATATACCAAAAACAGCTTTCAGATGTCCTAGTGCAATAGGGTTATTTGAGTGGATGGTTATGACCTTCGGATTAAAGAACGCTGGAGCAACATATCAGCGAGCCATGAATTTAATTTTCTATGATTTAATCGACCACATCGTTGAAATATACATTGATGATGTCGTGGTAAAATCTGCAGAGGACTTGCAGCATTTGGCCGATCTAGAAAGAGTTTTCCAGAACATAAGATCGCATGGCTTGAAGATGAATCCTTTCAAATGTGCGTTCGGTGTGTCGGCTAGACAATTTTTGGGTTTTATGATGCATGAGAGGGGGATTTAAGTCAATCAAACAAGGGTCAAAGCCATAGTCGATACAATGCCCCCGACGTGCAAAAATGAGTTACAGAAATTGATCGGCAAAATTAATTATCTCCGAAGGTTCATCTCGAATCTTTCCGGACGAATCCGCGCATTTACCCCACTGTTGAAACTGAAGGATAATCAAAATCAAGAGTTTATATGGGGAGCCGATCAGCAAAAGGCTTTTGACGATGTTAAGAAATATTTAGCCATTCCTCCGGTTTTGGCCGCGCCACAAAAGGGGGTTCCATTCAAGTTATATATATCGGCTGAAAAGGAGACTATAGGGTCTGTTTTAGCACAAGAAGTTGATGGAAAGGAGAGGGTTATCTTTTATTTAAGCCGACGCCTTCTTGATACTCAAGTCGTACCCTCCATTGAAAAATTATGCTTGTCTTTATACTTCTCATGTACAAAGCTAAGACATTACATTTTAGCATCGGCTTGTAAAGTAATCAGAAACCGATGTTATAAAATATATGTTGTCACCCAATCCTACGAGGTCGACTTGGCAAATGGGCTTATGCCTTGTTGAGTTCGACTGTTCTATGAATCGCCAAAGCAACAAAGGGCGTGTATTAGCCGATTTTATAACAGACATGATACTACTATCGATTTGGTATCCGTAGCCCTTGGCAATTATTTTTGACGGTCCGTGCAGAGAAGGTGATGGAATCGGATAGTGCTTATATCACCTAAAGGGCATAACTGAGTTTGCATTTCGCTAAATAGCCGATGCTCAAATAATCAGGCAGAGTACGAAGCATTGCTCAAAGGTTTGCAGTTATTGGAAAATATCGGAGCAAGTACGGTTGAGGCATACGGGGATTCTATGCTAATTATACAGCAAGTCAAGGGAGAATACCAATGTCGAGACGAGATACTGCTAAAATACTTGGAGTAATGCATAGAGATCATCGGATCATCTACGTCGTTTTCTATCGGTCACGTCCCTAGAGAGTTGAACGATAGAGCTAATGCCTTGGCTCAACAGGCATCAGGGTACAAAGACCTCGACCGATATCAAGTGACTGAGCTAATAGATAAAGCCGTCATGTGTGTGGATGTCGCGGATTGGAGGACGCAAATAAAGAAATACCTGATCGATCCATCTGAGACAACAGAACGCAAAATTAGGCAACGAGCTTTGAAGTACATTGTTATGGACGATACTTTGTACTATCGAACGATGGAAGGATTGCTATTAAGATGTCTTGGGACCGAGGAAGCGCGAGTGGCAATAGGTGAAGTACATGAAGGCATTTGCGATTCTCATCAATCGGCCCATAAAATGAAATAGATGCTTAGAAGGACAGGTTACTTTTGGCCGACAATGTTAGAAGATTGTTTTAAATACTACAAAGGTTGTCAAACTTGCCAGAAATTTGGCAATGTACAATTAGCACCAGCATCGGCTTTGCACCCAATTATCAAGCCATGGCCGTTTAGAGGTTGGGGAATAGATATAATCGCCAAATATTTCTGCAGATCGAGTAAAGGCCACAAGTTTATTTTGGCCGCAACTGATTATTTCTCAAAGTGGGTTGAAGCTGTACCACTTAAGAAGGTAACCAGCGTTGAAGCCATCGGCTTTGTCAATGAACATATTGTTCATCGGTTTGGAATACCACAAACAATTACAATCGATCAAGGCACGGTTTTCATGTCCAATGAGTTTCAGGCTTACGCAACAAGTCTGGGGATTAAACTATTGAATTCATCCCCATACTACGCTCAGGCTAAAGGACAAGCCGCGTCATCCAACAAAACACTGATTAAATTGATCAAAAGAAAGATCGATGAGAAGCCGAGGAATTGGCACTCAACTCTATCAGAATCACTTTGGGCATATCGGCTAGCTTATCACGGAGCGACGAAGCTTTCGCCTTATCACCGTGTATGGTCAAGAAGTCAGATACCCGTTGAAATCAATATTGAATCTATACGAGTGACCAGACAAAACGATTTGTCAGCTCAGGATTACGACACTTTGATGATCGACAATTTGGATGAGTTGGCAGAATTACGATTGTCTACGCTTGATCGGCTTAAAAAGAATAAAATAAGGGCGACAAAAGCGTATAATAAAAAGATCGTGCCTAAATCTTTCGATCAAGCCGATTTAGTATGGAAAACGATTTTGCCTGTTGGTTCGAAAGATAACCGATTCGGAAAATGGTCGCCTACGTGGGAAGGACCATACAAAGTTAATCGGCTAGTCGGCGAAAATTCGTATGTACTAGAAACGTTGGAAGGATGTGTATTGCCTAAAGCTATTAACGGAAAATATTTGAAGAAGTACTATCCTAGCGTTTGGATTGGAGCCTAGCCGACTAAGAATCATGTTCAGAGCCAAGATTAACATGATGCTGTTAATCGGCTAAAAGGATTGCAAACTCAGAAAATACAACTAGTAAGCAAGATGAAAATCGGTTAAACAGCCGATTATAAACATAACAAAAGTTACAAAGTATTCAGGTTGCAAAAGTTACAAGAGCATTCAGAGCAAGTGTTTTCTTAAAAACGGCCAACAAACTTTCATATCTCAAGTCAATTTTGGATGCCTGAGCCCGGGAGGGTTGCGCCTAGAGCCGATAGTGCACCAGCGGCCTTTGCAATCACACATTGAACTTCGTCAATGATGCGATCGTCCTCCTTTGCGCCCCGCACCGCACTACCTTGGCCGATTGTTTTTCACACTTGCCACAGCCATGGCGATACCAAGCTTTTGATCCTTTATCTCCGTCGCGCTTTTCCATGGAGGCTTGGCTTTTTGGATTTGCTTTTCTGTCTTGGCCAACTCTTCCAAAAGAAATTTCTTCGTGTTTTCAAGTTTGGAGAGGGACTCCTTAGTCGACTTCAACTGCTGTGCGTTGGCATCAAATTTGCGTTTCTTTGCCTTCGTGATTCGCGACCGCCTCGTCCAAAAGCTTTTGATCGGCTTTTTGGGCTTCGCGACGATCAATTCTGGCTTGTGCTTCTCGACTTTGAGTCTTCTCGTCCAAGTGGCACACGCTCGTGGCGCGCCATTGCTTCTGGAGGTAAGTCAGCTTCAACGACCACCATGGCATCTCGGATCGGCTGGTTATTCGCCAATATCTCCGACTGTGGCCTCATGACCAGATCGAAAAGCTTGTTTAATTTTTCCTTCATGCCTGGGGCAGAGGTGACAATAGCCGACGCTTCCTTCGATACTTCCAAGATTCTCCGGATCTCGGCGTCATAATCATCAGTGGCCATGATCTCCGGGTCGTCGAGATCAGCCAAGGAGAAACCCAACAAGTTGGTCGGGTCAGAAAGCTCCGGTAGGTCGACAGACAGAGCTGCTGGAGTAGGCCGTGGTTGAGGGACTGGTGCAGAAGTCTTCGGAAGATCGGCCAAGATCTTCGCAACTTGAACATATTGCATTGGCTAAAGGAAGTAAAATACAGAGTAAGCCAACATATCAAAAATACATAATTTACTAAATCATGATGACCTACCTCTCCAGTAGCCGACGCATGTGGCGAACTCTCGCCGCTCTGTTCATTAAGCTTGGGGACCTTCTTGGTTGCAGCCTTGGTATACTTTCGCTTTTTTTCTAAAAATTTATCGGCTTAGTAATCTTTGTCAAATAAAGATTGAGTAAATGATAAGTGAAAGCCGATAAAAGACTTACTGGGTTGTTTCTGTTTTTCTAAGTTCGAGAGATGGGCTCAATGCCCAAAGACCTGCAAGCGTGGCGTTTAATAGCAACCGATTGTCGCTGCTTCTGGGTTGGCCATCGCCGATGGGCCTGGCCGCTTTGTTCCCAATTACCTTGTTCTGCAAAAGGAAAAAAGTTAGATTCAAGGTACAGGTTCATGTAAGACAAAATAGGAGATTTGGACTCTAAGCCGATACATCGCTAGAGACACCTAAGCGCGTGTTAGTGTATCCGGACGAAGTAGCCTCACTGCTAGAATCAGCGTCGGATACTAGCGTCGGCTCCGAAAGATTCGGAAAAAATTCATTGATAATGTTTGACGGAGACTTTGACCGATACAAAGCTGCTGCAATGACTGACCACCACGAAGTGTAGCCTCCTGCCCGTCTGGTGTTCAAAAAGAAGTGTGGCAAAGATTGAATTTGCAGATCATCGGATACTCCAAGAACGATCTCGGCCGACACAGCATTACGAACTCTGGCCCTTGGCTCAAGCCGATCAAGAAGCTGAAGACTTGGAATCAATTGACCAAATCCCAGTTGTCTTGCATAAATGGATGGATGGTAGAATTCATATGATGACTGGTATGTCCGATTCCTTGTGTAGAGACACCAGCATGAATAATACAAGGAGAAATAAAGATTCTATATAAACTGAGGGTCTTCGAAGACATCTCAGAACTGTCGGCTTCAAGTCTAAAGAATGAAGGCCATGGAAAATCGGCCACCTGGCTATAGCTGAAAAAATCTCGCTGCTTCAAATCCGCCGCCAAATTAAGGAAAAAGGACATATATTTCTTTGAATCAGCTGCTGTAATTTTTGTCTCACCACCAGAACACATAATGAAACGTTCGCCAAAAGATCGGCTTGCTTGATACTGGGGAATGGCGTTCTCAGGATTGTCTTCTCTTGAGAAAGATGTATCTTCGGTAGATTCTAAGTCAAAAGGTCGGCTGAAGAAGCAACATAGCCAGACCTGAATAAACCATAAAGGACCTCCTATGTTACCCACAGTGAAGTCGGCAAAACCCGTGTAAAGCCGACTCCTAATGACATGCATCATCTAGTATACTGCTCCGAGGAATGTTTTTCCAAGTGCAAGCTGACGGCCCTCTACTAATCCTTCAGCGATTGTCTGATACACTTGAGATGGTCCCAATGAAGCTCCACAAAATAGAAATCGGTCAAGCCACAGGCTGAGGAAAGCAATGTGCTCCTCATCCGATACTAATCCATTTACTCTATTATTATTGGCTATATACTTGGACCAACATTCGCCTTTTGATCGGATAAGCTTATGTTTGGGTTTGGCACTAAAAGTCGATATTTGTTCCCCGTCCGATCTCAAGCAGCAGAGCTGAGCAACATCCAGCAAGGTTGGGCCGATCATACCAGTGCGAAACATAAAAGCATTAAACGAATCCGACCAGAAATAACAAGCCGTGGCCACCAAGGGCTTGTTGGCCTCTGGATCGGCTAAACTCAAGGGAATGCATTCTGCGATGCCCATTCTCTCACAAGACTCTCTTTTCTGGACTGCTACTCGATTGTACCAAGTTTTCCAACCTTTAAGGGCAGTCGGCCAAGCCCTAAAACTCTTACTCCAACCCTCAATATTATATCCTCTAGCCGATAAAGGGAGACGAGTTACTTCTTGGTCAATGACTGTAGCTGCGTCTAAGTTTCCTAATGTACCGAGAAAGAATTGATCAACACTGTTGGGAATTGGGATAAGTACCTGAGAGGAATCCATTCAGCCGATCCTAGGTTGAAAGCCGATTGCAGTCAAAAGAGTTGGCGTGCCAGTGAGAACAAGGTGCAAAAGGAAGAAGCCGATTGCGAAATGCGTGAGAGCTCGAGCGCGTGAGAAATAACTGAAGTGGGGGCCGCATTTTATAGCGTGGTAAAAATTTGAAGCGGCGAGAAGTGAATCTCAAAAGGCGCGAGTAGTTAAAACGCACTACCTGCATGTCAGAGAATTACGGCGCGAATAAAGTGGCAGTTATTGAGCGAAGTTCAACAGTTAGCCGATTGAAAAAGGCGATAAAATTGCGATTTTTGACAGATGACAAGTCATCTCTCAAAAATGAGGGCATATGTTTGCACCAAAATTTGGCAAGTCTGGTCAAAATCGGCAATAAAGTCAAAGATACGGAATTAACGGACAGAATGGAAAGGTTTGGAGATATTTTGGTAACGGCAAGATCTTTAAGGAAATAACTGTCCGAGATAAGGCCGATACGGATCAAAATTTGAAACGTGTTGTAGTCGGACACGATCGGCCGAAGGGTATAAAAGAAGGACCAGAGCAAGTCGCGAAAAACAACACAATACAATCAACCGCTTTTACTTTCTTCCTTCCTCGTTGACTAGAGTAGCTTTTGTAATTTAGTCTCGCAATAGATCTTGATCAATACAATTCGCATCGCCGATTGTTGATCTTCGCCAATTACACCCTGTGTTTGATTTCTTCGATTTTGTTGCGCATCGTCTTCTTCATAATCGATCTACCTTTATCCTCTGATTAGCCTTAATCGGCTAATTAGATTTACCTTGTTACCTCGATCTTGATCGGCTTCAAGCTGATTAAGTCTAAGCCGATTGATCTTTACGATCGGCTTTTGAGTGAATTTTATATTTTTTACCTTGTCGGTTACAGGTCAAATCGATTGGCACGCTCTTGAACCAGGTGTTCGTCTAGTGTGCTGCTGTCAGAAACCCTACATCAAGTTTTTGACGTCAACACCGTCAAAGTAATTCAGAGTCTAAGGGTCTCTTTGTTTTTGTCGTGGATTCTAGATTCTGATCTCAAAAACTGAATAAAAAATAAACAGCCTGATTCTAGAAATCGATTCTTATAATCCAGCCCACTCATATACACTAGAATCCACATTCCACTTCGTATGTCCTTCTATGGATTTTAAGGAATACAAATATGATAATGCCACTGAAAGTTTCAAGTAATTAACCATCAAATGTCATCCTATAATCCAGAATCAGCTTTTAGATAATCCACATAAAAAATAAACACACCCTAAAGAAGTAAAGAACCCACACACACTTCTTCTCCCTAAATTGACAAGGAGCCTCTCCTTCTCAAATCCCTAGGTACAATCTCTTTTTCCTGCACAGCATTTATAGCCTCTTGCCACCCCATCCCATCTCAAGCACGCCTCAACCAGAACAGCTCCCTCCTCCACCCACAACCTCTGCAATGTCGAGCCATGTTCATCGTTGTCGCTAGATCCATAGCATGCGTAGCCTCCCTAGCGATCCTTACCTTCCTTGTGTACACCATATCCTCGCCGGTTCCAACAAAAAAACCATCAGGTCAATTTTTGTTGATGGTGATTACCCGTCAGCAAAATTCTTTTTATGAACAGGCAAAACAACCGTCGGGTTTATTCTTGTCGGCGGTGTTGAACACTTGTCAGCCAAATTATTTTTATGGATGGCAAAAAAAAAACCGCCAGCAAAATAGCAAAAAAACCATAAGAAATAATTCTCTTGATGGTTAACCGTCGGACTAATTCAATTTCCAAACTAGCTAGACATCATGGGATTTCCTTGACAGTTGCCCATCATTTGGCCTTTTTTCGGGTGAGTGGGTGGGGGACTGGGGGTATCTGTTTGCTAGTAGTGCTTGAAACCCTTGTCGTACTTTCCTTACTTGCTTGACTGATTTTACAGTGTCAAACGTGAGGACCCTGTTGCATCGGATAGTTGTTCGTTTTTGGGTGGATTCATGGGCATCTTAAATCGCTTTCGAGACCGATGCAACTTGCATGCCCACAGCAACGCTTTGTACCGATGGTCGATGGGAATGTGGAACGACCACAACACGTTTCGGACAAAGAATTGCATCACAGGAGCACTATGGACATGGACAGCTACTCTCTCTCTCTCTCCTCCAAGATCTTAAGTTGTATTTTCTCTAAGTACGTAGGCTAATAAGACATTAAAAATAACTAAACTACCTCTAATTATTATCTCTAAATTAGCACTACTTTCAATGTATACATGTAGATAATATCAAGTAAATCTAGATATTTATTAGAGGTATAAATGAAATATCACACTGATTTTTAAATTGAAATATAAAATACACCTTATATTTATAGACAAAATCATTAAAAAAATATACTCTATAAATTTAGACGGAGGGAGTACTAATTAACCAAATACTCCCTCCAGTCACAAATAGTAGTCGTTTTGAATATGGATGCGGTCAAACTTTCAAAGTTTTGATTGTCAATATATTTTTAAATATTTAAATTGTATACATGAAAATCGTAGATTTGACTCAAAAATACTTTCATAATATTATAGTTCTATTAGGTTTTATAAATATATTAAAATAGAAATTAGTAATCAAAGTTTATAACAAGATAATCACCAAATACTTAAATAACCAGGATTTATTAGCATAGCCGATAGATGATGGATCTGACAGCTGCAGATTCTGAATTGTGTGTTGGACCATCGTGCAAGTAGTGCTAGTTTGCTTCAAGAGACTAAGAGAGAGGACGGTAAGGTTAGTCTATGAACACGTGATGTCATCCTGTTTGTGAAGTTCATCTGCTGGTTCCGGGCGTCAAATTACGGCTGTATTCTAGAGTTCTGGTTACGAAGGCCGACAAGGTATACCTAGCAAGATTATACTACTAGTATGTTAAATCACTGCTACTTCCTCCGCTCTTAAATAACAATTGATGTTTTTTAAATATAACTTTAACTGTTACTCCTTCAGTCCACGAAAATATATTCTAAATAATGCAGCGGGTATACATAGTTTATACTAGTGAATAATAGTCTTGTTGATAAATATAAGGTTCGTATGTAGATTTAATAAGGTGTTTTCTATTGTACCCCTATTTATTCTCTCCAAACTATATGCATTTATTCGTTACTAATCACATAAAATACTCTATCTCTCATGTTTCCAAGATAATTATAAGATGTATCTAAATTATTTTCTCTCGTACCGATCTTAATTTCAACACTACCTTTATCTTTGTACAAATTCAGAATACACTATATTTATCAACGGAAGGAATACTTCTTGTAGCAATACATCTGCAAATAGCTATTAATGTAAAGTATTATTAAAATATTTCTTATGAAAACCCTAATAACAACGTTCCGTAGTATTCCAAACATTGTCATTGGCCAAAGTTTAAATTCTTAAAGTCAATAGCGGCGGTTAATGGAGAGAGTGACAATTAAATAACCATGTCAGCCCCTACTCAAGTTTATAAGACATATTTTTTTTGAATGGTTTTGTCTATAAATATATGATGTATTTCATATTCCAATGTAAAATTAGTGTGATGTTCTCGCTGTACTTTTAATAAATATCCACCTTTACTTTGTATTACCTACATGCATGCATCGAATATAGTGTTTAGTGATAATAATTAGGAGTAATCTAGTTATTTTTAATATTTTCTTGATATATGTGCAAAAAGAAATACGCTTTACAAACTTGAACGGAGGGAGTATATCAAATAGTATCTTCTCTAAATAATCAAATACTAAACAAAACCTACGTAAATAGGAGATCAAATTTGGAAAAAAAAACGCCTTGGACCATCATCTTTCCTGTTCTAAGAGAAAATGGCGTCTTTATTTTTGTAACGTCAGTTCCCTCATCTACTCGACTATATATAGGCACTAATGGTCGTTCTCAACAAGACTTAAACTTGGCAATTAGAAGTCAATGATTTATTTTTGCTCACTCCTTTGGCATTATAAAAATGTCGGTACAAGAGATCATACTGTGCAGATGTGCCGTGTGCGAAGATAGGAGCATATATAGCCTCGAATCCTCTCCTAACAGGACGAGTATATCATTTGATTGGTTAGTTGATTAAATTGTTTGTACTACTTGGCCAGATTGCCTCGAGTAGCAGCACGACGAAATGAATATATATTTTGATCCCTTCGGTTTTTCCAATTGCTGAGGGAGTCAAAGACGTCTTCAAAAAAATGACGAGCATGACAGAAACGCTTGTTTATCGCTGGACTTGGTTGTCACAACCATTTCATCAACCGAATGATTCCAAGCGACGTAAATAAAACCGAAAGGTACGCATCAATCTATGTGCTTCACAAAATAAATAGAAAGAACGAATTAGTAGGTAAAAACGAGGGAAGCAGCTGCTTGGCCTCAACCGCTAACTTTGCCAATAAAAAATATTGGTTTGATATGTTTTTTAGTTGGGCCTTTTTATATAAATCGATGTTGTTTAGTCCGTAGTCAGCTTAGGACAGTACGGCGGCACGGTTATGAACTCATGATCCATTCTTGTGCATATTGCATTTTGAATCAAAGATGGCTAGTTTAAACCCTTTATAACATTCATTGTTCAAGCGGTTAGAATAATGTTCGAACGACCTCAAAACTTGACAGAACCGTTTGTTGCATTCTTGGGCTTGCATAGGTT
The DNA here is from genome assembly GCA_036346275.1 of Otatea glauca. Taxonomy (NCBI): domain Eukaryota; kingdom Viridiplantae; phylum Streptophyta; class Magnoliopsida; order Poales; family Poaceae; genus Otatea; species Otatea glauca. Next base: position 13,108,203 of record CM070711.1, on the reverse strand, counting down.
ACAATTATGTAAAAATATTTAGATGCCACTTTAGGCTGCACTATTTTATTGTTGTCCTAACATGCAATCCAGAAAACATCAAAATGGCCGTATCTTTCAAACGATGGTAAAACTCGATGAAATCAAATCGATTTAACTTAAAATGCTATAACCTATCTCGATGGAGAAAAATAACATCATTTGGGACAAGCGGAGCGATAGGACATATACGAGCCCTCCTGATAGTGAGCATACTCTTGAAGGTTGGTGCACTCTTTATTACGACTTAAAACTAAAAGGAGTACCACGAACAAAGAAAACCAAAGTTAACACCAGACGCCTCATCGAGTGCTTCGAGGCCACTTCCCATTCGCCCATGCCTCCGTGGGCTTCTGCAACGCACGCCGCGCCTCTCTCGTTTCCTCTCTCTCGGCCTCCTTCTCCTCCGCTTCCTTCCTACATGCCTCCTCGCGTGCGCATCGCATTGTTCTTGAAACCGCCGCGTGAACTCATCCTGCCGGTTGGCTTGGTCAAAGCCGTTGGTCCTCGGGGTTGATCTCCGTATCAAACCATCGCTCAAATTCACAAATGGCGGAGGTGATGCATGAAACGAAATTAGCAAAGTTTCATTCACAAATATTATGTAACCCCGTCGATTGTTACCATGCGGCGATCCTTCAGCTCTTCTCCCATGGATCGAAGGCGTAGTTGTGGCACTTCCAATACCTCCTCTTCCAAGTTGAAATTTCCCAAGAGCGGACAAGCCCGCAAAGATCTCCGCACATACACATGGGTGCTACTGCTCCACGGGTAGGAAGAGATCTTGATACGCTAAATTCAGCGGGCATGCACTTGCTTCTTCCTTTGCCTTCCCTTACCCTTTGCACTTGCACGCCGGCATTTTCGATTGATGCTCACCTCTATTCTTTCTCCCGCTATTCTTTGCGAGACCGCAGAGAACGAATGTTATAAAGGGCGATATCGCCGGGTATGGAGCGATCGCCTCATATTTGGGCGATCGCCCCATATAAGAGCGATCGCTCACATTAGGCGCGATTGCCCTACTAGAGGCGATAGGTGCACCAAAACGTTGGTGTGTTGTCACGTCGTGTGGCATAGGCAAGCAATGCATAAATGATTTGAACAATTTATAGTGATAACGCTGTCATGTTACTAACTCGGGAGTTATACAATGTCTTCTTTGAGCGTAAAGCCATTACAAAAATACATCCGTACAACAAGTCAATCACGCCACGCTTCCTAATCGGCCCGTGGGGTAGGTAAGTGGCGACGGCGACGGACGTCCCTCCTAGGCAGCCTGCGCAGCGTAGAGTAGTCTTGGCGGCGAGGCCAAGTCTGTGTGGCGCCCGGGAGCCGAGAGGGTCGAGGTAGTCGGTCGAAAGTTACTCCTCCAGTCGAACTCGCTCGTCGAAAGGGTCGTCGAAACCACCACGGGTCTCGCTGGCGCGCGGATGACGAGGAGCCTCCAGCAGCATCGCCCCATCGCTGGCTGCGCGTGGAGCGTAGCGAGGAACCGACGGGGTAGGGCGAGAGCGAAAGGAGCCTCCCAGACCCACTGTCCCCACTGGCTGCTGCGTGGGAGCGTAGCGAGAACCGACGGGTACGGCGAGGAGGAAGGAGCCTCGTCGATCCACCGCCCCCGCACCGCGTGGGGCGTGACAAGGCACCGGGGTAGGGCGAGTCTGTGGGGCGAAGTGGCGTGGGGTGCTGCGTCCGCCGACGTCTCCGCGCTTCGGCGGTGGCTAATCGAGCCAACCGCCTCACCGTCTGAGGACCCGACCCCAAGTGTCTCGGACTCGGCGGTGGTCACCAGTATGCCCCCTCGTAGGCGCGTCAACATGGACACGCCCTCCACCTCAATCTCCGCCAAGAGCTGAGTCCGCATGTAACGCCGATTGTTATTACGTAAGTTACATGAAAAAGACGCGCCCATGTAGGTTCAATTGCGACACTTACCGAGGCGTTGTCCTCCGGGACATCTGTGAAGGGTACGTGTCCGCTACCGATGCTCGCCGCGACGACGTGGTCTTACGGTGTGTACCCCACCGAGGCGAGTCTGCTGGGCGAACCACTCCATGTCTTGATCGACATATCATGGTCGTCTGGCCGGGTCTCGGTGACCCTCTCGTCGAGCGCGCGGCCCCATCCGACGCGCCCATGGCCGCATACGGCACGAATCGAGAGCCCACCGCAAAGACCCATCCGGGTCATCTCGCAATGCAAAAATAGTAAGTACACACCACATTAATTTCGCAAAGATGCGAGTAGTAGGATCGGGGCACTGCGAGCGCCATGTGCGACAACGTGTGACGTGAAGCAAAGGAAAGGATCGAACAGCCAATCGCCGCAAAGACTCTCAAGGGGAGTACTCCTCAACACAAGGTCAAAGACGCAGCACCTTACGGGTGAGCCAAAGGCCTCATCTCACGTGCAAAGCACGGAGACCCGTGAGGTGCTTTCGGGTGTGGACGCCGACGCGTGTATGGCGTCCCACCGCACGCCCTCGTCGTGGAGGCGGTCGAACTCCGAACGAACTCCCCGATAGGACCTCCTCACTGTCGGTCGCGAACCTCCGCCGCGAGGAAATAAGAAATGGCGAAGGTTATTCAAGTGCGTTAGTGGAGAAAAGATACGAGGGAGCATACTGCCGTCGGACCCATGAGTGGCCCATGGTGGGCCACCCACCGTCGTCTCCGTAAAGCTCCTCGAGTGCGGTGTCGTGTCAACAACGAACTGCTGGACGGAGAAGCGCTCCCAAGACCACAACTTGAGGAGTAGGACGCACCGACATCGTCGCGTCATGCTCGCTTGCCAGAGACGGCGTCGCATCGCACTCAGACGTCGCCGCAGCACACCGAGGCCCACGACCACGCATCACCGCTTACAAGGGGGAGTTAGACGTGCTCACTGAGATGAGATTGGGCCCGAGTGTGTTACCTCATCCACCGTGGTGTCGGCGATGTCTTTGCGTATTCGATCAGTGACGGTCCACCGTGTTCCGTGGGAGGACGGAACATCACCCAATCAAGAACAACGAGGTATGCCTCCAAGCGGCGAACACGTCCGCCTCCTCCGCGTCTTGAGAAGCCGAGCTGCGGCTGTCGAACAAACATTATCGAACTTGGCGCTTCTATTTTAATTCTCAAAGAAAGAGGTACTCACCGTGAATCGGCGCCCACGCCTTCGTCGGATCCGTGGCGCCGGCCTCCCTAAGAAATGGTAGGGGCTGCCGGGGTGCCGCGCACCTCGGCGAAACGCGCGGACAACTCGGCGTGCCACGTGGCGAGGCGTCGTGCGGCGCACGATCGGCTGACCCGCATAGGGAGGCTAAGAGGTACGACACGCCCCGCAGCGTCGGAGCCATCTCTCCGCACGGAAGGTGGGCGTGTGCGTCTCCTGTCTCCACCGTCCACGAGTGCGGCCGAGGATCGGTCGCACGAACGCGCGGACCTCCTTGCCCGCTAATGGGGCGATCACCGCCCCACCATCCTACAAAGAGGAAGTAAGCCGGCCGCCGCAACTCGCATGTAGTGCATTGCGTCGTTAATTGCATTCACGGTAAGTACATGTACGTAAAAGAGTACAAGCGTTCCGCAGCCACCGTGGAACCCGCCGTGGGTCGATCGCGGCGCGGCTCCACAGGCACCGAGGTCGGCGGGCCCTAGCTCTCGGTTCTCCTCTCGCGAGTACCTAGACCGGTGGAGTCGCATCGACGGTCACGCCCACAGCTGAGGCAAGGTCGCGCCATCGTGGCTCGTTACAAAGCAAATACAACAGATTATCAAGAATTACATGTGCACACAAAATGAAATGCGAAATAACGAATTGTACCATACTCAACAAACAATACAACCGAAGTGCGGAGAGCCAAAAAAACTCGGATTGCAAACATACGAAAGACAAAGACATGTTCGACGAGGCACACAACGTCGAAATTACATTATCCTCGTAGCTACTAAGCTGGAACATCGGAGAATTACATGATGCGAACAACAACTTACTAGTACATTGAAAATTACATCGAACATTACAACGTACATTACAACTTACCGGTCCATTGAAAATACAAGATGGGAACAACATGGAAAGTTACATTATCCATGGGTTGCGCGCCTCGAACTCGTCCATATCGTTCGAATCGCCTTGTCCTTCGACGCCGACCTTCATCTTCAACATTCGGATGTCCTGTACCCATCGATGGTCCCGAGAGGGGTGTTGTGAATGATCCATCCACTCGGTACCGTGACACCTCATGATGCCACGTGTTGAGAACGCTCGCTTGTAGTAGTACGGAGATGAGCGGACGATAGGATTGATGCGTCTCGGCGGTCAAGCGGCAATGGCGCAGAGCACGGCAAGTCAAGCGAGCGTGGTTTCGGCGAGGAGCACTCGCAATCACCGCTCGGAGTATGCACGATGGAAGTCCTCTCCTGGTGGGCACCCTGCGACCTCGGTCACCGCGCGCACGGGTATCTCCGCTCCACGCCACTCTCCGTGTAACCCGATGTGTCTGCGCCTTTCTTGTTTTCTTGGACATGTAGGTAGACACAGCTTGAGTAAGACGATCGATTGTCCGACATACATGCCGTGAGGTCTTGTATCGCTCAATGAAATATCTCTGTGTCCCTAATAAGACACCTCAACTATACCCACCGATGGAAGGCATCCGGTGCCTTTCATTACCCAGTTGTAAATCTCCGCCAGTTCGTTGTCATGATCCCATAACGCGAGCCGCCTCGTCGTCGTGCGAAAGGACCATTTCTCCAAAGGCTCATGTCGTATCCAATCGGTGAAACTCTTTATCTTTGGTACGGCCTCTCGCCGGAGGTTTGGGAGGTCTGTTGCCACGCCGCACACAAGGCTGTGGGGTCCTCTCTTGCTCATGGTACACCATCGGGTTCCTTGATGAACTAGCGGTACCTTTGGGATCCATTGATTGCTTCTTCGTTAGTTCGTCAACGTCTTCCAAAGCGCCGAACTTCCTCCGTTGGTTCTGTTTGCACAGCGCTTGAACATGTTCATAAGCTCCTTGTTCTGAATCGACGGAAAAATTGGCACCCATGTGCCTCATGCACCACCGCCTCGTGTCCGCCACTTTGTTGCTCCCACGACGGCGGACCCTTGTTGCATATCCACGATCGCCCTTAGCGACTCGCATGTCGGTCATGGATGACGCAAACATCGAACCCGTCAAGAACAATCGCCACTTTCACTCTTTCAAGGAACCAGATCAGACTCTCGTGTTTTCCCCCTCCACGAATGCCAACGCAACCGGTAGAACACGGTTGTTGGCATCCACCGCGATCGCAGATTAGAATCGCCCTTGTACTTCCCCATGAGGAATGTGCCGCCCATGCAAAGGACCGGCGGCAGCGTTTGAACGCATTTATGCATGCGCCAGCAGGCGAAGAATGCACGCCGCAATACCCACTTCCTGGCACGCACCACCGCGAGAACTCCGCAAGGTCGATGGATGTACCGGTTCCTTTGTGCGATTGCCCGAGCAAGTGGGAATATTCTCGTCTGAAGCCTCGTCGTCCGAACCGTATTTCCGAGCTGTCCTTTTTGCTCTCCATGCCTTTGCGTAGCTAATCTTGTCTTGAAACCTCTCCTCCACGGCGTGTGATAATAGATCGAGGTGCAGATGGGGATTGTCCACGATCCGACCATAAACGCATTTGCCACCCAAGTGGACGACGATTGCGGTGTCCTGCTCCGCTTCTTCACGCTGTGATTATGCTCCATCACTATGGAGCATTTCCATAGTCCGTCCACTTCCCTGGTATGCATGCACCGCCATGGGCACGAATCAACTACGCACTTCACGTCGTAGTCCTTCTTCTTGGACTTCACAACCTGAATTGCCACGGAGAGACATTGCCCAAGATTTCACCGCATCCATCACAGCCTCCTTGTCTTTATATATGGCCCTGCGTCACCTCGTTCTCACGATACTCCCATGCATCAATGTTCCTTCATTCATTGTTAGGTCTTGAAATTGTAATTGGTCCACGCACTGAGGATAGGCACCTCGGGGCGTTGTCCTCCTCGTCGGAGTGCTCACCATCGAGGACTTCTCATCCGCACGGTCCTCCTCTTCCATCAGTCAACAATGTCCTCCACCTCCTCCCCTCGTCGGCCACCTCGCGCCTCCACCGCCTCCTCCTCTGCCCCCGGCCCCTTCGTCACCGATCTTGTGCTCCTCGTCTCGGGCTCTCGCCGCCTTCCTCTTCGCATCCTTCTACATTTGATGTCCACTCCGCCGTAATGTCCACCCGACATCACGAACTTGCGACACCGATGGAGCTCTGGGTACAGATTAACAACATGAGCGCCAACCCGCTCTACAAAACCAACATAACTCCTCCATGTTGACGCGAGTTAATTCTTGTGCATGCAGCTTAGCTGGGTCATTGTAAAGCTTTGGAACTATGAAGGCCCAAGACCAATAGAATTAGGTCCAAAATAAGCCCATAGAAGTAGATCAAGACCCGGACATGTCACTGTGTCTGTGGGCCCTGTTGGACACAAGCCTAGAGTGAGTCAGTGACTACCATCCACTGTCCTATTTATATATGAGTTGGGCCCACAAAAATATTGTCGTTGGATGATTGAAAAGTTAAATAGTTTATTTCAAGTATGGATCGTTTTGAACTAAGATTGGCACTCTTAGGCTCTATTTGAAACACAGGATTTTTCACAGAAATTTCAAAGGAACCTGCAGAAAACAGGGAAATTTCTTCTTGTATTCCACGGGGTCTTATCTCTTGCTTTTTACTAGACAGTCACACAAGTCGAAGTTTATGGAAGATGGAGGGTGGAATGGATAATAGGCTATAGATGAAGGGTTTGGACTGAACATGCTAAAGATATGTACTATAGTGTGATATTAGCTATTTATATACTTTACCACGTAAAATTTTTTTATATGGAAGAGAGAAGGAGAAAAGAGAGTATAGTTGTCTTTTCGTAAAGAGACGACCATATGGACAGCATAAAACACTATTACTTGAGTTATTGTCTATAATAAATAATTTTTCATATCATAATTAAAATATCGTAGAATCTTGTAGAGACAATCTTAAAATGACATCTATTGCAGGAGTTGTCTTTAGTTTTGTCTTTATATGACATGGAGTAGTACATAGATAACAATCGTCTCTACTACCGTACATATTCTAGTGTATTTTTGCCTTTCTTCTGTGAAACTTTCCCTCGAAAGCAAACAACATGGTTCCTTAAAACAGGACATTGCATTGTGGAGTGTAATCACACGAAAAGGAAATGGACTAGTGAACTTAAGAAAGTGCTGAGAAATTTCACTACTTTATCGGAGATGGGATCAAGTTGGCTGGCTCCACCGGAATGCGCACAGCAACCTAGCAAAGCGGCCATGCTGGCATTGTAGTACTATTGCCGTTGCACTTTGCTCATGTTAAACTCTGAAGTCTTAACCCCTAAGTCTTATGCAATCATACAAGAGCTCAATGATGACCAATGCATTCTGTATCTCAAGCACATTACATTATTATGTGTCCCATTGATCAAAACAGGAAAAAACATAACTCCAATTCTCTAGTTTCAAAAGCTACTCCACTTAATTTACAAACAGATTACGACAGATCTATTAGTCTAGAGCCGCTGTTTGTCATCATCCATGTTCCAGCGTGAGCTCACATTGCTACCACAGTCCAAAGGCACTCCTCAACAGAAGCAGCCAGCCAGCAGCTGCAGCAGTGCTGTTTCATGTATGACAAGATTGCTGACAACATAGGGAAAAACAACATTAAAGGACCACTATACGAGATAAGTTTGCACCACCAACATGGACCTGCAATGATTGATCTCTGGTGCATCGCGCACTCTTCAGAGTTTGTGTCTGCATCTATGGTATCAGGATGAGGATTCAAAGATATGGCAAACACACATGAATGAGATATTGAAGTTGGCGAGCTCATTTATATCGGTACTATTTAGACACTCTAAGAAATCTCTCACCTTCATCAGAAAGACGGTTATCTGACCGTCTATCTATCGGGCCCGAGTTATCTATATCTATCTATCTATATCTAACTATTTGTCTATACATATACTAATTAGGCACCATTAAAAAGCTCCCACGTTAATAAAAAATATTGCCATCTATCCACCTGATCCGAGTTATAACGGCTTAGATTAAAAGAAATAGTCTATATCAAGTATAATCTACCTGTCTATATCTATACTAATTAGACACTCTGAGAAAACTCCCACATTAACCAGAAAGATCTGCCTGTCTATCTGTCGAGTTCGACTTATAATGATTTAGATTAAAAGAAAAAGTCCATATCAAGTACAATCTAAATTAAAATTTGGAATAAAAATTAAAGAAAATTAGCAATTTTAGTTTCGTATGATTTCCAAAGTAAATTCATAAATAACTAATTTTTTGAATAATAATTAAATAAAAATTAGAAAATTAAAACAAAGAGTCCATATCAATTATAAACCAAATTAACTAAAATTCAAAATAAAAATATGCAAGTTATAACGGCATAGATTAAAACAAAGAGTCTATGTTAAGTACAATCTAAATTAACTAAAATTCAGAATAAACAATTAAGGAAAATTAGCAAATTGACTTCTATATTTTTTCCAAAGTAAATCCATAAATAAATAAATAAAAATTAGCTAATTAAAATAAAGAGTTTATATCAAGCACAAACCCAAGTAACTAAAATTTGGAATAAAAAAATACCCGAATTATAACGGTTTAATTTAAAAGAAGGAGTTTATATCAAGTATAATTTAAATTAACTAAAATTCAGAATAAAAATTAATTAAAATTTGTAATTTGACTTCCATGCAATTTCTAAAGTAAATCTATAAATAACACAGATTTAGAATAATAATTAAATAAAAATTATCAAATTAAAATAAATAATATAGGTTTCATATGAATTTCAAAGTAAACCATATAAATAAAATTTAGAATAATAATAAATATAAATATAAGTTTTCGTACTAATTATAGCCTAAACTGAAAAAATCCACCCCAAGTACGATAAAAAAAATGCAAATTTGAAATAAAAATTAAAGAGGTGATTAGAGATTTGATTTATAGGACCTCTAAAGTAATATCTATAAATAGAAAAATTAAAATAATAGTTACTTACTCCGTCCAAGTTTGTAGGGCGTATTTTTTTAGCACATAGACCAAAGTGATATTGAAAATAACTAGAATATCCTTAATAATTGTTTATAAATACTATACAATGCATGTATATAAAAGATATAAAGTAAAGCTATATATTTGTCAAGTGTATTTTCTCTTGTCACATAGATCAAGGTGATATTGATCACACTATTTTTTATTAGAATATAAAATACTGTCTATATTTATGAACAAGATAAAAAAATACGCAATGTATTTTTTGACGGAGTGAGTCTTTGTCAAGTACAAACCAAATTAAATAAAATTTAGAATAAAAAATAAAATTAGCAATTTGATATCCATGCGAATTCGAAAGTAAAGCCTAAAACTAAAATTTGAAACAACAATAAATGAAACAGAAAATGGATTTTTATACTAAGTCCAACTTCAACATGAAAGAAAAAATCCACCCACAATGATGATTAGATATTTGATTTGTACACAGATTAAAATGCTAAATTAAAAAAATATTAAAATTCATAGTATGATCTATTATATGTACTAATTATAAATTGTGAAAACAATTTCACATTAATTGAGAAAAAGAAAAGATAAACAATTTCACATTAATTGAGAAAAAGAAAAGATTTAACGTTTATCTAACAGAACCAAGTTATAGTGGCTATCACATACAAACCAAATTAATATATCCAAATAACTTTATCTAAGAAGTTAACCGTGCGAATGCACATGTTGACGATTATTTGTATTTAGTTGCTGATAGATATACTTGCGCAATGGCAGCAGCAACATTGATGATGTGTCTGCATGCATTGTATAAACACATGAAAATGGCCGGTGCGCACACACAAAAACAAAAAGAAGGAAAGGCATGTATCTCTCCCTTGCGACAGGGCTAAGATATCAAATATCACATAACTGAATGAATGAGATTCAGTAAACATGTAACTTTAGTTTAAACATTTCAGTAATCAATACTCGTCCAAGTAATTGTACAGCGACTCATCATTCCTCCACCGACGCCTTGTGAGCAATGACTTGAGGAAACCCCGGCCTTTGCTCGAGCTTTTCTCCTGTTTTTTGTGGTTGTCCCAGTCGGAGTGTAATTGCATTGAAGTTTGTCTCTGCAAGGAATTATCACATTAGAAACTAGAAAAAGAAAATGACTTCTGAATATAATTGAACACAAAGAAAACCAATGGTGTAGGTTTTTTTAAGAATATATCAAGTGACGCAATTTCTGATTAACATACAAGTGCCATCTCAGTTATAACTAAATGTGAATTTTTTGGTGCTGTGGACATACAAGATGCTTCGGGTTAACAGGTGGTCTTCTTGCAACTGTAGCAGATCGTGCAAAGGGATTGGACGTTGGTATTGGCGAGCCTGCTCTTGTTTCTGTAAAGCAAAATTGCAAATATTGTCCACCTTAATTCTTTTCTGCAAGCTTCACATTCAAAAAATGCAACATTTGCTTATTCAGAAATAAATGTAAACAGTAAGGTAAGGACATTGTACCTTTTGTATTTGAGTTCACGATTTGGAGAGATGCGGATTTAGCTTGTGCTTTTCGAGAAGGTGACAAGGATCGCGACCGATGATGTGTTTCACGAGTTGTAGGAGACGGTGAGCGCACACTCCTGCAACGGAACACGCTTAAATAAGCTTGTTGTATGTCGTTTTTGTTTAAAGAACAGGCAGCAGGGTGTCTTATGAACACTTTGACCCAGAATCACATGCAGACCAGGGTCCTGAGAGTTATATGTTTACCTCATTGTAGTCTGCCTACAAACTGGTGGAGAAATTGCTGGAAGATAAAGCATTTTCAAAATCAATGACACAGTAATTTTTTTTCCTGAAATTCAGAAATCAGAAATGCAGTAAACTTACTAGATTGAGACTTGTGCATCTTGCGACTCGTATATTGCCTGTTATACCGTGGTCGCTCTGAAACTGGGTGGATGGCAGATTCCACTATATCGGCGCCTATACAACATGACAACAATGATCTATACAGCACAAGTAGGCTATTATATAAAGCACTAACAATAAAATAGGCAGTGAATTTGCCTGGTAATATGTAACGCCTGTGGTACTTGGGTCCCCTGATAAGAAGAGATTGTTGAGACCTTCCTTCCTGGTCAATCATCTGTTGGCAAATTCTTACCCTCTACAATTATGTGAAATAATGTTGCAAAGGTTATGATATATTATTATATTAACAAAGTATTCTGTAACAAATGCCATACACTCAAGTGGGAATACAAATTGAGTATTCGATAATAATGTAGATAACAAACAAAAAGAACTTTCACCTCATTAGGCATTTAATTATTATACCTGTTCAACTGAAGATACTCGAAATTCTGTTTCATTAACCTCATCAGCTTTTTCATTGACAAGATTATCCACCTTGTATGATACAAAACCCAGATGGTCCACGGTGCTAACAAGGGCCTCAACTGTGTAATCTTTCAAACTCGTCATCACTCTACAGCAGATCAGTGTAAATGAGATGCAATAGACATGTTTTACTTCTTTTTTTAAGCAGCAAAATAAACAAGGAAACAAACATCCAAACAAAACAAAAGATCTTACGTAGATTTGTGTGAATTGTTTCTGTAGAATACTTCAAAATATTCCGCCGCGGAGTATAGCTGTGACCGCAGATTCCTCAGGTCCTACAAATAAACATAATTTAAGCTCAGCAGCATAGGAGATACTATAAGAAATGCCAGCTCAGCATATACGTCAGAAGCATTACTAATTAACTAAGGTGCAGCCATGTGGGGTTTCGTTGTGAACAAGGATACTAATTTCTTAAACTCGAGCAGCAACAAGTTCGATAAAAGATGACAACAGCGCGTTAACAGTTGACATTACCAGACCGATTCGCTCGCTAACATGCAACTAAGCTACTGTTCAAACTTTAGATGAACAGACAACCTCGTATATTCGAGTAAAAGTTGTGTATCACAAGTTCATAACCCGCTTGGATTCCGCTTTCTTAGTAGGAACCTCTGTGTTGATATCCATTCTGCTACGCGAACCGTGCATTTTTAAAATCCAAATGGCATGGTGCTTTTGCTAAATTAGGGGAAAGGCTAAAAAAAAAGTTCATCTACTACAGAGTTGCATAGCCAATTGTCAGTAATACAGGATTAGATTTAACTGCAGTGTACTAGAAAAGTAGAAGAACTTAGTAAAAAACTTTTTAAAAATTATAACTGCACTAAGTTTGTAAAGGGAACTACAGAGCCTAGCCTGTTTGCTACCAAACTAGGGACAAAATCTTGTGATTGACAGTGACAGACCGGCACACAATTAAGTGCGCCCCAAAAATTAGACCCACCATCAGGTTTTTCCGGAAAAGCGGCCAGAAATCAAGAATACAGCCCGATTTCTACGAACACATTACCTAGATCCATGAGAAAGAAGAGAGGGGGGAAGCAAAGATTGCGTCTTGCGGGGGATGAGATGGGCAAGAGGGCGTAGGCTGCATACACACACACCTTGAGGCTGTCCGAGAAGAGGAGGCCTTCTTGCAAGGACATGTCCTCACTGGTCGAGGCAGCATCAAGGTGGTGGGAGGAGACGGAGGATGGAGACATTGTGATTGCCTCCATGACCGAAGCTGCACCACCACCCCACCACAAGCAGGAGAGACAGAAAAAGACCAAGGCACCTCCTGCCAAGACTCCCCCTACCAAGAACACCAAAACCCTCCTTGGCGAAACAAAGCCCCCAAGAAAGCCAAGAAAGCAAGGCGCTTTTGAAGAAGAGGTGCCTGCCTACTACTCTCTGGCGATGGGGGGTGAGCCGGCTCACCTAAACAGGGGGGTTGAACAACAACCTACTCCAAGATCTGATTCGGGTCCTTGTGGGCTTGGGAGATGCTAGTGACTAGTGGTGACATGAGAGAGGAGCGAGGGCCCAGGCGATGAATGTGATGGGTGCATCGGGTGGAGATGGGAAGAAGATAAAGGGCAAAAGAAGCCCTTTTTCTGCTAAGGGAGGAGAGGAGCAACGGGCGCAAACAGCCGAGTCTGGACGAAGCCAGTGCTTCTTCTTTTTTTTAAGGTATAAGGACGTATACACACCTTGCACTACACACATAACACACATGTATGTCTAAGAAAATTTTCTTGGAGATTCGCTGGACTCCGGAGCACGGGTACGTATTGTCCCACCGAACATACGTGTGTGAGTACCTATTCACACACTTAATATTATTTTTCGTCCCAGACATAAGCCTAGATGAAAAGATGAGAAACGCGTGACCGATCGAACTTTAATGTGTGCCGGCTCAGAGTGACCACGGGCTCTTGGCCAACTGAGCAAAGCTCAGTTCTCCAAACTAGTGCTTTTTCTAGCCTTTTGTATTTTTTTTTCAAATTTAGCTCATGTATGAACACAATTATGAAAGTAACTCTCTTTCTAATCACAGAAGGATCGGCAAATGGCATATATCTATATCACACTCGTGTACCATGGTTTGGATGCCTCCAGGTGTCGAGCACCATGGACACGGCAGCAGGGTGTCATGATAGGATAGCTCCACAAGAGCTGTTGTCTTGGCCACGCAGGGCGGTAGCTCAGGCACAACAACAGAACCCGCTACGTTGCCCAAGTGGGTTCCTATGGCTCTACTCTACCTCAGCAGCATCTATCTCGATACACAAACGCAACAGGTGTTTTTGTGGTAGAGAAATGACTAGTTTTACCATTGTGTTTGGACGGAAAAAATAAAAAAGGCGGAGACGCTTGAAAATATTTGGGTTCGAGCTAGAGACACCCTTCGCTCTAGGGCTGTAAATAAGTCGAGCTCGAGCGAGCTTGGGCTTCTAAGCTCGAGCTCAATTCGGGCTCGAGCCGAGTTTGGGCTTCTAAGCTCGAGCTCAATTCAGGCTCGAGCCGAACTCGAGTTAGGGTTCGAGGTTGGATCTAGACTCGAGTAAGCTCGGTAATAATAAACAATTCAATAAGAAATATTTTTCAATGATAAAAAATGCTCAAGCTTGTGTTCAGCTCGAGTAAGCTCGATAAAAGTCAATATGTAGTAATATTTAATAAATAATTTATAAATTTACTATACTCGCGAGCTAAATCAAACTCAAATTCAAACTCGTTTGTAACTCGAACCAATCTAAACCGATTCGAGGAGAGGCTTTTTTTTACGGCCCTAATTCACTTATCACACAACCGGCGTTGCTGTTCCTTTGCTAGGTGTACCCTGTCGTTTCACTGTTGGGGGTGGGGGTGGGGGAGGGGGAGGGGCATGTGTCCACGTTTCTGACGTACGGTGCAGGGCCGTACGTGTACGTGAAGGGCACAGGAATGGTAGGCTCGTAGACTGGACGGTGGACGGACGACCACTGATAGCGCGTGGCTTCAAGAAATTTCATTCTTGTTCCCGTGATCATATATCAGACAGAGAAAAGATAACCGATTTCTTGATTTAAATTTAGGATAATTTATACTATATAACTCTATTAGTTGACACTTTAAAAAATATCACTCGGTATCTTAATAACATGTAGGTCCAGAGGCTACATTTTATTGAGATAACGAGCGACATTTTCTAAAGTATCAACCTATAAAGTGATATAGTATAAATTATCTCTTTAAATTCGGGCATTTTTTTAAACATCGGCCTATCTCTGTTCTGATCCTATTCAGTTAGGTCTGATCCTATTCGAGACATTCTTCTCTCATGCTTAGAAGGTACTTTCTCTAAAAAAGGAAAGATCGACAGTTAATTTGCAAAGGATAACTTAGGGAGAGAATTTTGTAAACATGAGTAATTTAGGGTCTGTTTGGTTTAGCTTTTGATTCTAAATTCTTGTCCTAAAAGCAGAATAAAAAATAAACAGCCCGATTCTAGAATCTGATTCTCACAATTCAGCCCACCCATATACACTAGAATCCACGATCCACTTTATATGTGCTTTTGGATTTCAGCTTTTAGAGAATCAGCTTTTCTACAACCACAATACCGAATCAGCTTTTTAGAGAATCCAAAACTAAAACAAACATACCTATAGTAACAGTCTTTTTTTTCTTAACCATGTACATTCGACCTAATCCTAGTTTCTTCTAACCGTCATCGTCTTCCATCTGCTGTCGATTCGTCTACTATTCATGACTAAATAAACTTTTCAGATTCTATGTAACTAAACGAGATGACACGGTGCAAATATTTGTTGCCATTGCAAACCCTTTTACACTAGTGAGGTTGCTTCGTATGCCTATCAGATCTCACAATTCGTATCATTCGATGCCAAGTCCTCTGTGCTATAGACTGTCGTAATCAATTAAACGATTAGGGAAAGAACATGTAAAATACTGTTAGCAAAAACAATTTGACAAGGTATGGCCAATTCGTCAGAACTAAGGATAAAAGAGATATTTTTAGCCTATATCGGTTAAGAAACGAAAAGTTAAGTTAAAGATAGAATTATGACCGATATTGATTCAAATAAGGAAATTTTATCTATGTAAGGGCTATCATGGTTGACAATGCATCGTAGAAGGATGCGACCAGCCGATGAACTATAAATTTCTTCTTCCGATTTGACAAAAATACGAAATTACTTATTCTGCCTTCCATATAATATTTAAGTTGATATATGGCTTTAAGTACCTTTACTTAGGTATCTTTGATCGCATATCATCGAATTACAACTAATAAACGGCTCACTGCCTTTTTATCGCCGGAGAAAATCTGTTTCGTGTATAGAATAAAAGCAAACACTGTTTAAACATCAATAACGGGAGATGAAAGAGAGCAACAGGACCGGCGACTGTGCCCCCCTCGCACGGTGAGCTACATCATCATCATATCCAAACCTACCAAACTGCCCCAAATCCAACAACCTGAGCAACTCTTCAGCCAGCTAGTTCCACGCACACTGGTTTCAGACAACAGCGAATGGAAGACGTTGCGCGCTCTCGATGCAGCAATCTCCTATATATCCATCTTTACAGGTGAGTGTCCAAAGATCAGATGCAAGCATCTAGGTGAGCGTTGCAGGGCAAAACCGGTAGCCGGCGAAAAAAAAAAATTCACCGAGCACCACGCAACGATGTTAGGTCAGGTCAGGTGGGAGAAAGACTTTGGTGGCAGGTGTGGGTGAAAGCATGAACACGGTGGCGAACCGGCAGCCAACCCGACTGAGCCGACTGCGCAGGTGTTGCGTGATGCGCCCGTTTGGGGCTGGATAGGCCGGCGATTTGCTGGTGCGCGTGTGCCCCCCACCCAAATGATGCCTTTGCCGAGTTGAGACGGTGGCAGAGGCACCGGCCGGCACGCACGGCGCGGTTGGTTGGTGCCCGCGGCGTTGCTTGATCTTTGCTTTCCTTCCTCCGTCGGCTCGGTTGCCTTGCCTGCCGCCTGCCTTCACACCATCCGCATGGATGGATGTGTGAGCAGTTCGTCCGACCGAGCAGCGGCCCGCGGGCCCCGGCGTCACGGGCGGCACCGTGGCGGCAGGAGAGCAGAGAGCTCCTCCCATGCGGCCATTTGGGTTGGGCCCGGCGGGAAAATGAACTGACGAGTGACAACTAACCACTCCGAACAGTGTTCAGCCGGGATTTGCAAACTTTCAGTTAACAGTGTGGAGATCTTTCATGTGGGCTTTGTAAATTTATAAATGGGATCTCCAAGCTTTTATTTTTTCTTACATCGGCACAGTCTTAAAATGTAATCATGATCACTCATTTTTATTTTAAACATATTTATAAAAACTAATACAATTATAATAGTATGAAGATGCTTTTCAAGGAAATATACGTGTTGGCACCCGAATTTGACAAGACATAGCCAATTTTTCAGGCTAAGGGTAAAATGGGTATTTTGATCGATATCGGGTAAGAAAGGAAAAATTAAGTTAGAGATAGAATTATGGCCGATACTGGTTTAAAGATGGGATTTATCCGTACAAAGATCGATACGGATCGTGGTCGACAACGTATCGAAGAGGGATACGATCGGCCAATATGCTATAAAAGATGATCAAGAGCAACAAAAGAAAAACAGCCACAATCAATCAAACAACTCGCATCTATTTTTTATTTACTTTCCCGTCAACTAGGAGTAGCTCTGTAATTTAGAATATCTCCTGTAATCCGATTTTGATCAATAAAGTTGCGCATCGTCGATTGTTGGCCATCCTCGATTACACCAGATTTGATTTTCTCCGATCTTGTTGCGCATCGTCTTTTTCGAAAAATCTATCTTTTACCATGTAATCAGCCTTAATCGGTTGTTTTGAATTATCGTTACCTTTGATTTAATCAGCTTTTGGTATCTGTTTAGATCTTTATCGATTGTTGCACTAGATAAGCTTTGAGCGTATTTTTTTCATCTATCTTGCCGATTGCAGGATCAAAGCGGCTGGCATGCCCTGAGCCCTTTGAACCCGGTATTTTCGTGTGTTTGAGCCGATCAATCCGTCGTTATATGTTTCGACGCTAACAATACGCTTGTTGTTTCCTGTGTCCAATCTAAATATTTAAAAAGATAATACTAACAGAAATGGACGACTTGTTTACGTGGCCGGAGGGAATAAGACAGAGAGGGGACATATGAAACGGAGCATTTGCATTCACGAAACAAAGTTGCTGCTGTTGTGTTTAGCTTCTGAGGGGTTTAACCTACGAACTTTTATTTTAAATAATATAATTTTTTATTCAAATTGCAAAAATATACTTCGATCTTAAAAAATTATAAAAATGTATCTCTGTCGCCCGTATATGACAACAGGTGCGGCTTGAACGTGCGATATTTCCTTTGCCTGCGGCCAGTTCCTAAAGAAAATCATAACTTTTTTCATATGATGTCGGATGAAGATGAACTTTATATGAAAATTGTAGCTCTCGACGGGATCTACAACTTTTGTATACAATTTGTTTTTCATTTGAATCCATTTAGATAGCCAAAAATGGGATAGAAGTTTCAGATTTAAAATAGATATGATTTTTAGATCTGAATATTCTATCCCATTTTTGACTATCTAAATGGATTCAAATTGAAAAAGTTTGTATATAAAAGTTGTAGATCCCGTCGAGAGCTATAATTTTCATATAAAATTCATCTCCATCCGACATCATATGAAAAAGTTATGATTTTCTTTAGGAACTGACCGTAGACAGAGGAAATATCGCGCGTTCAGAGCTGCACCAATCGCCCGTATATTGGGCGAGCCCTATATACGGGCGACAAAAGTATATTTTTATAATTTTTTAAGATCGAGGTATATTTTTACAATTTGAATAAAAAATTGTATTATTTAAAATAAAAATTCTTTAACCTACTACTGAGGCCCAAAACAAGACGGCTGGGGTTTCGCGTCGACTCTCGTACTCGGGTCCTGTCCAGTGTTGGATTCGGCCTCGCGCGCTCCTCGCCGGCCGAAGCCTTGGAAGAGGTTGGTTGGAGAGCCGGCACGGCCGCACGCGGCGCTGGCTGGTCTTGGTCCGACAATACAGGCCAAGCACAACTGCACAAGACGCCGAGCCTACCAGCAGTTTCAAGCAGTTGCGCCGACGCGATCCCTCTCCTCTCTCCGGCACACGGCTTGGTTGCGTTGGTGATCGCGCCCCATGCTCTGTGCGTTTCTTCTGCGGGTTGACACAACTAGGAACTTATACGCGGCGTGCTACGCCGCGAGCGCCGCTCTTCACGCGAGCAAATCGAGAAAACACGTGATCGACGCTCCACACATGAGTAAATCGAGAAAACGCGCGAAAAGGACTTAAAAAGGATTTTGTGTTTTCCGCAAAAGGGCTTAAACGTAATGCTAGAAAAACGCAACAAGAACCTAAATGCGATGTATATTTTTTCAAAAAAAAAAGGACCTGAACGTTTTTTTTCTCCGAAAAAGGCCTAATCGTAATTCCGTTTTTTTTGGTAAAAGGACCCGAGCGCAAGCCTTAAAACGCATAAAAGACATAGATGTAATATATATTCTTTTTCCGAAAAAAGGACCTAACCGTATTTTTTTTCCCGAAAAGTAATTTTTTTTTCTTTAGAAAAGGACCCAGATGTAATTTTTTTCGACCGGTTCGGCTCGAGCCGAGCCGGCTTGTTCCACGGCTCAAATCAATGACGAGTCAGGAAATTTGCAGGGATTAGGAAAGGAAGTATGTAGCGCTGCTGCCCGAATCACACGAAAGCATCTTGATGATCATTTACTTAGCTATTTGTCGGGGAACCTGACCTGTTAGGCTGCAACTTCTGAAGTCTTAGCCTTGCCCATCGAGCTTTGACAGATGAAAGCGCCCCTTTGCCTCATTATTTTCAACCGATTCGCAATAACAATCATATTCGCTTTCCTTTAAAGAAAAACTTTTTGCGAGGAACTTATCTCAATTGAAAAGAGAAGGATCCAGTCACAGATAGCTAATCCGCAGCAATGCCAAAGGCGGTAACAAAACATTCATTTGAAAATGTGAACTTCATAAATAGTGCAGATCGAGAGTGAAAGGCATGGTACACAGAACTAACCAACATTGTGCCGGCATTGACAGATTTCCTTGTTAAGGCAGCCCACATCAAAGATAATTCTTGTCACAAAGTCGGTCAACCAAATTGCTCAAGAACATGGAAGACAGATGAATATCGTTCATATCGGGATCTAGGATCCCCTATCAAATTTATGAAAAAAATAAAATATAGGAGAGCAATCAAGTAGAGACTTTATTGCCGTGGATAGAAAATGTTACATGAATAAATTCGGATTAGATTGAGATGTTGGGCTAGGCAGGCCACCCTATTTGTGGCTATTTAAGGGGTGACAATTAACACTACTAAAGATGTCTTTTATCTTTCACACATGCATCTTTGCGTGTCCCTTAATTAATCGTTGTAAGACCCTATTTGTGGCTATTTAAGGGGTGACAATTAACACTACTAAAGATGTCTTTTATCTTTCACACATGCATCTTTGCGCGTCCCTTAATTAATCGTTGTAAATTGTAAGATACACCAATAACCGCTCTAACGTTAATTATGTGAGAAACTATCATGACTCCCGACCAACCGATTGGGACTTATAAAATCATATGATTGGTCATCATTACCTAGCACTAGTTGTCTATTAGTCATAATTGTTCGTCATTGCCTGTCGACCAGTTTGTTACTAAAAAGGATAATGCTTCCTTTGAATTTTGGTCGTAGACATAACCGTTACGATGAGTGAGTCTACTCAATAATTCTCATTAAATATAGCAGCAAAGGATTAAAACTAATATCATATGATTATCATCTCCCATATAATATGTACAAAACTTACACACTAACAGTCTTATACCTCCGATTATTCCTTAAAACACCATTAAGGTTGACTAAACTTTAGCAAACTACTAAAGAGACATTGTCATCTTTTTTAGAGCGAACTAAAGATACATTATCAAACTTTTCTTTCTGGAAACTCTATGTAACATCATTTTTTCTTCAAAATGCTTGTGAAGAAAGAATTGACGCCAGCAACAAATCTGTTGCTTCAATACGACAAGCTAGCCACCATGTTTCGGTTACAACCATCTCCCGACAAAACGATAGCCACCAATGCTTCAACGGTGAAAGGCTCCAAAAATCCACCTTTCAGCCCTAGCCTCCCTTTTAAACTTGAGTCTTGAGATCATGCTCTGGAGCAGCAGCAGAGAGCAACTTCTGACAAGGCTCGATCTCCTCATCTTCAATGGGATAGATCACTATCTTTCTGACCATTTGGCAAAATTCCCTGTAGAAGTCAAGGAGTGTATGTCAACATTGTCAAGTCATAAACTCATTAAGCTCCTGTCAGATGAACAGTCAACTATCGATTTTTTTTTCTGGAGAATACACAAAAGCTTACAGCCAGGGATCATCTCCGACTTCCGTTATGTCGCCCTCATCGTTAGTGAAAGTCACTTTCCATTTTTGCTTGAGGTCCTTTATGTCGAACATCTCTTCCAGCTCACCCATCAGTTGCTCATACCCATCCAGACTCGCTAGATCTACAGCTCTACCCACAGCATTTCCATGCATTTGAACCTAGTACAAACCAAGTATCAACTTAAGTTTAGACATCAGTTTAAGAAGCAATGGGTAAGAAAGAGATACAAAAATTGTACCTTTATTCGATTTCTTGCAGTGTAACTCTGATGGCTTTGGATTTCTCGGGGGCTCTCATGCACAACTATACGATCTTTTGTTACTTTCGAGAGTGCTGACGGCTGACCAGAGTCTTCATAAGAAACAGCAGCTCTGGTTGAAGTATCCCCTGCTTCCACACTCGTCTTGTGAGCAGTAGCTGTGCTGTTAGTATGTTTCATCAGATTCACACCAAACAAACGAAACATGCTGGGTTCCTTCCTTTCTTCAACAACCTTGGACTGATTTGGAGCAACCTCTTCCGTTCGGCAACTACAAAGAGCAGTGTTGCACGACAAGTTGGAAGTGGGTTCCTCAGCTTGGTAAGCAGAAAGCGCAGGCCAAGGAGCAAATCTTGCTTCATTGCTGGTAACCTGAAACAGCTTCTGAGAAATCTCTGACAAGGTAGGAGAGACCCCCTTACTTGAAGAGTTTAGGTCCTTCAACCAACTCTCAAGTACTACTGGATTCTGACAAACAGAACTACTACTCATGGCACCGTAACCTGGGCGTTCACTTGGCCAAACAACTTGATGTCCAGAGATACAATTGGGTTCACTGGAACCAACACCTGTCTTCTCATACTGCTGTGGCATTCCAGATAGCCAAAATTCTTGAGTTGTTCCTGCAAATCAAGATGAAAGGATTATGAACATCATGAGCCAAATAAATCTACTATTTATCAGTAAGTCAAACAATGAGAAATTCTATGTCACACCCAGTGATTGAAGATCCAGATTTTCGCTTGGCTCCCTAGGCCGCTTGTTTTTCGTTGATGATTGCAGAGGTACACTGATGGTAGGTGCAGGGCAATCAAATGGTTCAATATCCCAGGGGGAAACCCTCTCAGGGCCGTTAAAACTAGTGACTTCATCCCATTGGACCTAAACCGTGAATAATTCAGAAGTTAATCATTATTTTTTAAGAAAAGAAGGCAAATGATAGAAAATATAATAAGTTGATCTTACCTTCAATGACTTCCATTCCGAACCTGACCATTGTGGAGAAAGATCCCCAACACCAACTACAGTTCCAGAAAACCTACAGGTTTAAAATAGACATAGCAACCATGTGGATTTGAGATGATGGAAAAACATGAGGAACGAACTGAAAGAGAAACAAATGAGACCACAGGTTGAATCGTTACTTCTTCACAGGGACATCCTCCCCTTCAAAACTCATTTTAAACCTCATGCCCACGGTAAATCCAATTTTACTAGCTTCAAGGTACTTGTTCACACTGACAATGTATTGGCTTTGGCTCAACCTAAAATAAATAAATCACAAACAACTTTCATTAGCAGAGAATAAGCACACTTCTATCAAACAATTGACAGTAGAAAGGGTCCAACCTTGGTCTATAGTACACTAAGAAAATGGAATTAGTCTTAATAGCATGTGATGCACTTGCAAGCACCCCAAGATGCATGCTATTGCTTGATATAACAGATGCTGGCATTGTACTTTGCTTCTGCACAAGGCGCCTCACTCCTACACGCTGCTCTCCTGTCTCACTTCTACAAAAACAAAACATGGTGCCTTGTGATACATACTTCGTATTGAAGGAAGATAGAATGGCATGGAATAATCAGAATTTTTTTTATGTATCGCTTGAGTCTCCGAGACAAATTCTAACTGATTCTATTATATCTCTAATAGTGTTTCCGTACAAGACATGTACTCTAACACGTATGAACATCTGCATAAACCTGTTCATGTTGCATGCAGGGTTAAAGAGAAATTTAAGCACTATACAGTTGAGAACTAACCTTAGGTAGACAAACGCATCACCAGCAATCAGCTTCTTAGATGTGACAAATGTGCTCCATCCGGTCGTCAGAAGGTGCCTACGGGGTTGGCCTAGACAACCAAGATTTGTATGAATAAGCACCAGAAGGCACATAAAGCTAGTGCAATTTTCCTCCTGTTCTGTCGAAAAATGATTAGAGAATAATTCAGCAGATAACTAAAAAATAAACTAATTTTGCATACCCCTATAGATGTGCTTAAACCTCCACTCAGATCCATGAAGGTCCTTCGTGATGAGCTCTTGAGTCGGCGTCGGCATCGACATATCCTGATCAAGAGCGCACAAGAAGGATTTCTAACTTCCACCGTACCATATGCATCACTAAAAACGTGAGAATCGGGCATACCAGTGGCGGGAGGCACTCGTTGGCATGCCGTCGGAGGACGGAGAACCCGCCATGGGTACTGGTGTCGGACGGTGTCAGGATCTTGCAGAAGGAGTGCACCACAGGCCTCGGCAACTCCGGCAGGGGCGGGTCAGGTCCTGTGGGCAGACTGTTTTGCTGTAAACAACAGAAAGCCACTCCTTTTTCAGTCAAATCCACAGTACACACTATCTGAGTGTGAGTTCACATTCACTTAATTACTTTCCGCAAAAAGATTATGCGGAAGCATCTCAAATTCCTGGACTTCTAGGCAGACTCAAAAATTCAGGGAGCCCAAAAAGAAGCCCACAATTAGGGACAACACACAGGACATTTGGAAACCAGAGAGCTGAGCAACAACAAAGCTAGAGAGCAAAACTGTGGGTGGTCACCACTCACATCCGGGTCCGGCTGCAGTGTAATCTGCGCGAACACCTCGTCCGTTTCCGTCTCGGCCTGAGCCATAAACAAACAAAAGAGAATTACGGCCAGAACTCACACCAAACGCAAGGGGAAGAAAAGGCGACAACTTTTCCTCCGCCGGCGACGGCAATTACCTTGAGCTCGACGTTGACGACCTTGCAGAGGATCTTGTACGACACCTGGAACATCTTGATTTGGTCGGCCAGCAGCGCCGGGTCCGTCGGCTCTTGCAGCTACACCACCGCACCACACGCACCAGCAAGAAGAAGCGCGTCACTACTCGTGACGGAACAAACAACAACAAACACCCAGAAGAAACCAAGAACCCAGCACTGCAGCAGAGCCAAGAATTCATTCCCCACCGGAAACACGCACCTGCTCCAGGTGGCCCTGGAGGAAGTAGAGCACCCTCTCGTCCGTCTGCGGCACCTCCACGAGCGGCCCCGCGCAGGCGCGCCACAGCTCCGCGAACAGCTCCGGGTCCCGTGCTGCCAAGAATCAACCGGAGGCCCGTGCATGAACGAGCAAACCGTGAGCTCCGAGAACAAGGGGAAGCACGAAGGGACACTGCGCGGTGGACTCACCTTGCGCCATGGCCACTGGTGGTGGTGTGGTGTGGTGTGGTGTGGTGGGTGGGGGTGCGCGTCGCTCTGGCCTCTCCCGGGGAGCGAACTGGGGGGAGAAGAAGCGAGCGCCTAGTGTTGAAGAGGTGGTCTGGTCACCGGGCGGTGCTCTGCTGTTTCGGACTTCATCGGAGCGTTTGTTAGGCTCACCCCATTAAAG
This sequence comes from Otatea glauca, assembly GCA_036346275.1. Taxonomy (NCBI): domain Eukaryota; kingdom Viridiplantae; phylum Streptophyta; class Magnoliopsida; order Poales; family Poaceae; genus Otatea; species Otatea glauca. Next base: position 13,083,533 of record CM070711.1, on the reverse strand, counting down.
AAAGGCGCGGTGGAGAGAGGAAGAGAGAGCAGACAGACGAAGAGGCCGCGGAAGCATAACGGCGGCGTTACAGAGCTGCACTTTATGGCTTTCCCAAATCCCTTTTTATTTCAATAAAGCCCCTACTTCGCTTGCGAATTAGCAGAAACCCTTTCTTCGGTCCATCCTACCCCATACATCCAAGTTTACAAAGACCTATTTCTCTTGATAAATAGATCAAGAAGGTATCAAAATAACTAGATTATCTCACTATATTTAATGCATGCATGTAGAGAATATAAAATAAAAAATAAGATATTTATTCAGATTGTAAAGGGAGCACCACACTAATTTTATATTAAGTGTAAAATATATTTATAAATAAGATCATTCAAAAAATACGCTTTATAAACTTGGGCAAAAAGAGTTCTCAACCAGCTTATTTATGCATACATATTCACGTGGGATTATCCCATCGGACTTGGATCGTTTGATCATAACCCAGCACACGGTAACTACAATTGCATTAATGTGGAGAGTGAAAATTTATTGTTAGAGATCTAGGGAGCGAGATTTCGACACATTAATGAGTTCCTTGATCCTGTCCGTTGGATTTTTGATCGACGGCTTCGACTACAGAATCTCCCCTACAATAATTCTATCTCTAAACATAAATTATCTATTTACTGTCAGGCCTTCTCATATTTATTGTCAGCATTCGACGATTTTTTTTTCAAGAAAGGCCCTGCCTATTTCAAATTAGAAACCCTTCTTTTGGTCTCTACACTTCCTTCTTTTACTAAAAAATTGGTTATAGCAAAAATGGATGCTCTGGTAGGGCATTCGGTAGTTCAGCCCTGAGCAGTGCTTCTATATATCACCTCTTAATGCAATCTTTATAAATCTTAAAAAAATGAAGGGTAAAATAATCACCATCTACCTTTCATTTAAACTTTAATATTTGTGCAAGTTCCAAATATAAATGTGTAAAAGCACATCCCTTTGTTTTATAACAGGGATAGCATAGTCCTCGTTCAACCTATTTATGCATAGCAGCTCTTTACGAGATTATCTTGTTGAACTAGGTTCTGAGCGCAACTATTCTCTATATCAGGGTTCACAAAACCTTCGAAATTCGCGGTACGAAAACCGTAAAAAACGCTCGGAAAACCGTCAAAAACCGAAGGGTTAATAATTCAAATTTTTTCTGAAAAATTTCAAAAAAAATAGAAAACCCGTTGCCAACTAGATGTTCATCACAAAACGGTTTTTGTGAGCGGTTTTTGACGAAAAACCGAGCGCATAAATTTTTTCAAATTTTCAAATTTTTTTTTTGAATGGACCGGTTTACCGAACGGTTTTTAATTTCGAACCTCAGCGGTACGCTCGAAAACCGCGGTTTTCGTCGGTTTTGTGAACCCTGCTCTATATATTTCTCCATGTCATATAAAGATAAAACTAAGAGTAACTTCTACAATATATAACATTTTAATGTTGTCTCTATGTGATCCACAATCTTTTTAATTATGGCATGAGAAAGTATTTGCTATGAACAATAATTCATCTATATGATCGTCTCTTCACAAAAAGACAATTACACTCGCTCTCCTCTTTCTCTCCTATGTCAGAAAAAATCTTACATAACAAAGTTTATAGACGATTGACATCACGCTATTGTATACGTCCTCGAGCGATCAAAATCCAACGCATGTAAACATAAATTTCACATGCGGTAAAAATCTTTTGTTAGCGATAGGAGGGAGATTCCGGCGCATTAATGAATTCCTATATCCCGTGTGTCAAATTTTTTTACCGCCAACCTAGCTAGTTTCGTCGATAGAATCTGAATCTCCGATATGATGCCTCTATCTCTAAACATAACTCATCGTATTTCCTCCTATGATTTTTATATATAGGGTGTATTTTGACAAGGTATATAGGTTAAGAAAACTCTAATATTGGGAAAGACATCAAAGATAATGACTAAAGTACTTTTTTATTAAGATTTTGTTAATTACGAGAGAGACTAGTTCATGTGGTAAGTCATGCATTATGCTGGGGAAAAAGGAAATAAATAGTGGCAAAAGAGAGAAAGTGGTATTAAATATCCATATACGTCTTATATTTTTCAACCAGAACCAAAAGGGAGTATATTGTTAGGCATTCAGTCAGCACAATCTTCAATCCATGTATTAATGGATATCACATTTGTGCAATATTCTCTCATCAAAATCGAGCCATATAAAAATTTGAAGCATAAGATAGAAGCTCATTATTGCAACAATAACTTTTATATGTCAGAGATAGAGGAATCGATGCATATATATATATATATACATATATATATATATATATACATATATATATATATATATATATATATATATATATATATATTAATTATCGATGGCCTAGTTTCTACGGGCTACGGAATAAGCTCCCATACAATATCTCCATCTACAACATAAAATTATTAAACTTGTCATATTACCAAAATTAGATGGACGTGACAAAAAATAAAGTTAGTCACTGCATGAGATTATTGGTTGCTAAAGATAAATATACCGATAGTCATTGCAGTTAATTACTGATATTGTTTTTGAGATATCTACCTTACACTACTACAGAACAGCACATCACTGCCGGTTTTAAAACGCCATCACTGCCGGTCATTAGTGCTGGCAGTGATTAGCGGCGATGATACTGGGATTATCACCGCCGGCTCAGAACCGGCAGTGATAAGGATTATCACTGCCGGCTCAGGAACCGGCAGTGATAAGGATTATCACTGTCGGTTCTACATACAACCGTCAGTGATATTGAACAGTGATGATAATTATCATTGCCGGTTATACATAAAATCGGCAGTGATATTGAACTATCACTGCCGGGTCAAACCAAAATCCGACAGTGATGATAATTATCACTGCCAGTTATACATAAAACCGACAGTGATATAGAACTATCACTGCCGGGTTATACCACAATCCAACAGTGATATGTACATATCACTGCCGATTTTCTCCAAGAACCGACAGTGACAAGCTGTGAACCAAATATTTTTGTTGCATATTTTTTGTGCAATATATATATTTTTATACAATTGTTTATACAATGTCCATATATAGTATATAAAGCGTCGTTCAAATCATAATTCAAATATATTAAATTAAGCATCACAATATGTTGTTTTTACAATGATTTGTTTACAAATGTAGTTCGACTACATCTCATCGCATCTCATTCACTTTGATTTTGCACCGGCTACAGTAGGAGTCGCAGTAGGCATATCACGGGTCTAAATCGAAGGAATGAGGGCGATGAGGCTACTCGTGGAACTCATCGTTTGGATTGATGACATCATCATGAATGAATCCGGCGATCTGTTCTTGGATTGCTATAATTTCTGTCAGTAATAACTTATTGGTTCTTAGTTTGGAGCGCTGTTATTGAAGAAAAGAGAAAGTTAATTAATGATGATATATGTTAAATGAAAAAAAGTAGGCATCAATGTGTAATTATGTACCATAGCTTCGTTATAGCCCACAGTCTCCGTGACAATTGAATGTTAATTTGTACATACATAGTATTCATATAAATTAGTTCCCGAGTCCTGCCTCATACATGGAAAGTCGGTTACTATTTCAAAATATTTCCTGTAGGGACGATGTTGAACACTTTTCTTGCAGTATCGTGCGAATGCCCTGTGAATGATTTTGAATATTAAGTAAACTTAAATGAAGTAGAATGGAATATTGCTAGAGCAATAACGCAACGATCGAGTTTACCTATTCAGCATGTCCCAAAAGTCTTGATATAGATTAGTTGGTTTTCTCCTAGAGTCAAAGACAAAAATCCTTATATTATTTTATAAAATGAAAATAATTTTAAATACTTAGGATATATTTTTACTATATTAAAATACATCAATCTTTTTTTATTATGTAAATATCCATCTTGCAAATTTTTATTATTTAAAAAATAATAAATAATTGTAAATATTTAGGATATATTTTGACTATATTAAAATACATCAACATTTTTTTCATTATGTAAATATCCATCTAGCAATTTATTATTATTTTATATAATGAAAATAATTGTAAGTACTTAGGATATATTTTTACTATATTAAAATACATCAATCTTTTTTCATTATGTAAATATCCATCTTGCAATTTTTTTATTATTTTAAAATAATATATTATTTTAAATAGTTAGGATATATTTTGACTATATTAATATACATCAACCTTTTTCATTATGTAAATATCCATCTAGCAATTTTTATTATTTTATAAAATGAAAATAATTGTAAATACTTAGGATATATTTTTGCTATATTAAAATAAATCAATCTTTTTCATTATGTAAATATCCATCTTGCAATTTTTATTATTTACAAAATAATAAATAATTGTAAATAGTTAGGATATATTTTGACAATATTAAAATACATCAACCTTTTTCATTATGTAAATATCTATCTAGCAATTTTTATTATGTAAAAATTTAAGCATACATTAACCTTTTTCATTATGTAAATATCCATCTAGCAATTTTTTATTATTTACAAAATTTAAAATAATTGTAAATAATTTGGATATATTTTTATTATATTAAAAATATCCAAGTAGCAATTTTTTAATTACTTTCATAATTGATAGTATCAATGTTGCAATTTTTTAACTACTTTAATAATTGAAAATAAGCATATAATTGAAAGTACACGGTATATTTGTAAATATATCAATTTACAAATGTATCTTGCAATTCTCATTATTGCAAAATTCATCTAGCCATTTTCACTATTTAAAAATCCACTAAATCACTGAAATGAATATGAATTGTAATTATCAAAATCTAAAGCAATCTATAAAGTAAAATCCAACTACAAATATAATATAGATCAAATTACTAACCTTGAAGAGAAATATATATGAATTTTAATATAATTTTTTAGCAGCAATTCGTCACAACAAATTGAGCAGAGACGCCTCTCTGTTATGCTCGATCGGTCGGGGGAAGGCCAGATATATAAAGGACTTATTACTGCCGGTTCTGCGCAGAACCGATAGTGATAAGCTTAGATTGCGCGGGAAAATAAAATCAGGCGAAAAAATAAATATCACTGCCGGCTCTGGTGTAAAACCGGCAGTGATCCGGTAGTGACATATCACTACCGGTTTTATATATAAACCGGCAGTGATATCTGGTTATCACTGCCGGTTGGTTCCACGAACCGGCAGTGATAAGTTCTCCCCCCGGCTTAACTTTCGAACCGACAGTGATATGTTCGCACTGCCGACTCTATCCCAACCGGCAGTGATATGCCGGCAAGGATTGCGTGTTATGTAGCAGTGAATTAGAAAGTGGGTAGTCCGAAAAACCTGCACAGAGACAATATGTTAATCAATGAAACACGTTATTTTGGAATATGTGCAATCAAACTTTTGAAATTTTAGTTATATACATCTTTTTAAATATTTAAATTGGGTACATGAAAAATTATACATGTAGATTCATGTCAAAAATTATTTCGTAATATTATGATTTTATTAGATTTTATACATTTGTTAAAATAGAAATTTAGTACGCAAAATTATGTTTTGACGACCACGTCTAACTAACGGCATGCTTTCGTGAATTGGAGGGAGCATTATTACTGATGCTTCATTCTAATATGCACTAGACAACATAGCACATTTGCACACAAAACCTTCTCATCTTACATTCAAGCCCTGTCACAAAATTCGTGCGTATACAGATATTACGAGACATGGTTGGGAATTAGAGAGAGAAAAATGGAACGATCGAGAATTTTTTTGGTAAAATAACTAGAGAGAGGTGATGATTAGATCGACTGACGGGAAGTCAGGCCTCGCGGTGGCACTCCAAGCTGCTGCTGCTGCTGCTTGAGGCATGCTACGACATGGCCATATGTAGACAAATCCATGGATGGCCGCCGACTTCAACGGTGCGATCACCGCTTTCCTCTTTGGGGTCTTACTCAACACACACTAATACATACATATAATTGCAAGATGACAAGCCATCACTACTTAAAAAAAAACTTTCTTGCCGGTCTATCGCTACCGGTTCGGCTAGAATTGGGAGTAATAACAATATCACTGCCGATTCATAAGCTAGATCGGTACAAATGCTCGATCGAAGGAGAACCGGCAGTGATATTAACTTATCATTGCCGGTGCTAAAAGGAACCGACAGTGATAATAGAGGAAGTATCGCTACCGGCTCGGCTTATGAACCGGCGGTGATAATAGTATCACTGCCGGTTCGGAATTCGAACCTGCAGTGATAATATTTTTCAAAAATCATAAATTTTTCATACGGAGTCGGATGGAGACAAAATTTATACGAAAATTGTAGCTCTCAATGAGATCTACAACTTTGTAGCTGACAACTTTTTTATTTGAAGTCATTTAGATATCCAAATAATCGTTGAAACTTTCTGATACGAAGGGATAAAAGGAAAATATATTTTATATTAGTTGAGAAGTGCATGTTAGGTGAGATGGTAAGGAAGCATCACGCGAGGCGAGAGATCCCAGGTTCCAGGTTCGAGTGCCACGAACCGCACGCCTGCGAAAATCGTGTGACTTGCGATCGTGCGTAGATAAATACAGGCAGGTCGGTCCAAGTGCAAATATTTTTTATTTTATTTTACTGAGTGATTTACGAATTGAACTATCACTGCCGGTTCTAATATCCGGCAATGATGCCCGTTTAATACCGGCAGTGATATGGTGTTTTGTAGTAGTGCATGATCAGGGATCAGAGAAAAATCTCGAACGATCGAGAATTGTTTTTGGGTAAAGCAACTAAAGGGTTTAGATGATTACAGATTTATGGGGAGTACTCGGACCTCAGTGGTACCGAAGGCGCTGCTGCTTGAAGCATGCTACCACGTAGGCACAAACATTATGACCGCCGATTAGGACTTTGGTCGGCACCGGCACAAAGCCTCCCATGAGGCCCCATCCATAGCCATATTAGGCTTTGCCGAAGGGTGCGCGTAGTACAAATCAACCCCCTAGTGGCGGCCAAGGCAGAGTGAAGTGAATGACGTACCATTACACATGCATAGGAATATTTGCATTGTTTCATACTTCATGACAAAGGTGAAGATCGAAAGGGGTATCTCCAATGCATTAGATCGGAGCTTAAGAATGTACCTTTTGGGACTCCTTCCGTTGCTGTACCCATCAAAACCATTGCTTGCTAACTAGAGCACCGGAAAATCATTGCTTATATAACTTTTTATATTTTTTTTACAAATATAGCTCATTCACGTATGTATTTATAAAATTGGTCATCTTCCCCACCGCGAAAGACGCAGCAGGCGACACTGCCCCCTGCCACGTCCAAGGAGTATGGAAGGTGGTCGGTGCCACGGCAGGACGAGGTAGTGCGTAAGGAGCGAGCGCTGGAGCGTGGAAGGAGGCATTGCCACGCCTGGGGAGGGAGGGAGGAGTTGCGGCAGCGCGCGGTGGGCCAGCTCCTCTCGTGCTCCCTCGTCCTGCCGTGGCGCCGGCCACCTTCCGGCTCTTCAGACGCGGCAGTGGACAAGTGTCGCCTATCGCACGTTCCGCGATGAGGGAGTGAGCTAATTTTGTAAATATATGCGTGAAACTATATTTATATATAAAAAAAGAAGATACATCAGATTAGATAAGCAATAATTCGGAGCAATGGACCATAATTCACTACTACAGAACAGGCAATCCTTGCCGGTATGTCACTGCCGGTTAGGACCAAGCCGGCAGTGATAACATATCTCTGCCGGTTCGAAACTTAAGTTGGGGGGAGACCTTATCACTGCCGGTTCATGCAACCAACCGGCAGTAAAATGCAACATATCACTACCGGTTTGAGACAAAAACCGGCAGAGATATATCACTGTCGGGTCATTCTTAAACCGGCAGTGGTACTTGACTTTTCACTGCCGGTTTGAGACAAGAACCGGCAGTGATATTATTTTCCCGCACATTCCGAGCTTATCACTGCCGGTTCTGCGCAGAACCGGCAGTGATAAATCGTTTATATAACTGAGACCCGTGCCTCCCGACCGATCGAGCAAAGACAGAGAGGCGCTCTGTCTTTGCTCGATTTGTAGATTGCGAGGATTTGCTGTCGAAAAATCTATTAACATTTGCATTGTACTTTTTTTCGAGGTTAGTAATTTGATCTCTATTTTTGTAAATAATAAAAAATCGCCACATGGATATTTACATAATGAAAAAAGGTTCATGTATTTTCAAATTTTAAAATAATAAAAACTTGTTAGATGGATATTTACCTAACGAAAAAATGTTGATGTATTTTAATGTACTCAAAGTATATCCTAAGTATTTACAATTTTTTCCAAATTTTTAAATAATAAGGAATTGCAAGATGGATATTGACGCAATGAAAAAAGATTGATATATTTTAATATAGTCCAAATATATCCTAACTATTTACAATTATTTTCATTTTTTACAATACTAAAAAATTGCTACATGGATATTTACATAACGGAAAAATGATGATGTATTTTAATATAGTCAAAATTGCTACATAGGTTTTTAAATCTAATCGTCTACAATTATTTGTTATTTGCAATTATATGCTTATGTAATGTTTGATTTAATTAATTGTAGATGGACCGAAGGTGGATGTATGACACGGACCGCTATGGGCGAGTTTTTAATGGTGTGAGTTATTTTCTAAGCGTGGCTGCGCGCGCAAGTCGAAGAATCATGGACTACATGTGCTGTCCATGCATTGATTGCAAAAATCGGTCGTTTTCTACCATAGAGTCGATACGTGCACACTTGCTTCGAAGAGGTTTCAAGGCTGGCTATACCTGTTGGACCAAGCACGGCGAAGATGAGATTGTACATGAAGGGCAACACATTACTAAGGATGACGGAGACAACGATATGACGGCAATGGAAGATACGTTTGTCGACAGCCACGACGACGATCTGGATCAAATGTTGCGTGATGGGGAGGGAGACTTCACGAGTGAAAGAGAGTTTCAAAAGTTCCAACATATGGTACAGGACTCCACGACACCATTGTACCCAGGCTGCAAGGAGGAGCACAAAAAATTGCAGACCGTGCTTACACTACTGCAGTTGAAGGCAAGCAATGGTTGGTTCGATAAGAGCTTCACTGAGCTGTTATGTCTCTTGGGGGATTTGCTTCCAGAGGGTAACGTGTTGCCTACAAGTACTTACTAGACCAAGCAGGTTGTCTGTCCGTTGGGACTGGAAGTACGAAGGATACACGCATGTCCAAACGATTGTATGTTGTATCGCAATGAGTTTGCGGACTTAGATGGTTGTGCTGTTTGCAAAGCAAAGCGGTATAAGGGCAACGATGATGACATCGGTAATGAAGATGTCGGGGTGAAGCGTAAGAAGATGAGATCCCCCCGTAAGGTGGTGTGGTATTTTCCTATAATTCCCCGTCTGAATCGATTGTTTGCGAACAAAAGGCATGCCCAATTGCTACGATGGCACGCCGAAGAGCGTAAGAACGATGGAATGCTCAGACACCTGCCGACTACGGCAATGGAGGAACATCGACGTAAAATATAAGAAGCACTTTGCATATGATGTGAGTAATATAAGGTTCGGGTTGAGTACGGATGGGATGAATCCTTTCGCAACATGAGCGATCGTCATAGCTCTTGGCCAGTAACTCTATGTATCTCGCAACCTTCCTCCTTGGCTTTGTATGAAGCGGAAGTACATTATGATGCCACTCATCGATCCAAGGGCCCAGCAACTTTGCAACGATATCGATGTGTACCTCGAACCATTGGTTGAAGATCTTCTAATCTTGTGGAACGATGGAGTACGGGTATGGGATGAGTATAAAGAGAGAACTTTATCCTACACGCATTGTTGTTTGTAACCATCAATGATTACCCCGCCTTGGTAACTGTCGGGCCGCACGACAAAAGGCTCCAATGGATGCGCCGAAAGCTTAGATGGTACAAATAGTCGGTGGTCAAGAACTGTCGAAAAATGTCTTACATGCGGCATCGTAGGTTCCTCCGCAAGGATCACCCATACCGCAATAATAAGAAAGCTTTTGACGGGACAAAGGAGACTGCTTTAGCTTCGAAGAATCATACTGGGAAAGAGATATTTGCGGCTGTAAAGGATCTTAAAATTATCCACGGAAAAGGAGCAAGCAGTACATCTATCCCGAGTTCCCGTGATAAGGCTCCTTTGTGGAAAAGGAGATCAGTATTTTGGGTCCTACATTATTGGCAGCACTTGGAAGTTCGACACGCAATCGACGTCATGCACATAGAGAAGAACGTGTGTGACAGCTTGCTTGGTATCTTACTGGATATACCTGGCAAAACAAAAGATACTCTTCAAGCACGGATGGACCTTGAAGATATGAAACTCAGGAAGGAGCTGCATCACAGAGACATGGATACAGGGAAAAAGTATCTTCCTGCAGCCTGCTACACTCTGAGCAAGGAAGAAAAAATTAGCCTGTGCGAATGCTTGCACGGAGTGAAAGTTCCGTCCGGATACTCTGCCAACATAAAGAGACTACTCTCAATGAAAGACTTAAAATTAATTGGCATGAAGTCTCACGATTGCCGCGTGATGATGACGCAGATGCTTCCAATTGCAATTAGGGGTGTTCTGCCAGAGAAAGTTTGAGACCCAATTATAAAGTTGTGTTCATTCTTCAACGCGATTTCACAGAAGGCCATCGATCCATTGAAACTAGATAAGCTGCAGGAAGACGTGGTCCACACTCTCTGCAGGCTCGAGATGTGTTTCTCTTCATCTTTTTTTGATATTATGGTCCATCTCATTGTTCACATTGTGAAAGAGATACGGATTCTCGGTCCCGTGTTTCTACATCAGATGTATCCTTTCGAAAGGTTCATAGGGGTATAAAGAAATATGTTCGTAACAGACATCGGCCGGAAGGTTGCATTGCAGATGGTTGGGGAACCGAGGAGGTCATTGAGTCTACGTCGATTACATGGATCTCAAACTGATTGGTGTGCCTACATCACAGCATGAGGGCAGGCTACAGGGAAAAGGGACACTGGGCGAGAAATCACTCCGTACAAACAATCTAGCTTCATTCACACAAGCACATTTCGCAGTTTTGGGATAATCAGTTGTGGTGGCTCCGTATGTCAACATGCACAAGAGCATGCTATCCAGAACAAACCCAGCGAAGTTAGAGGGTTGGATCGCGAGAGAGCATAGACATAACTTCGGCGATTGGTTGCGTAGGCACATGATACATACGGATACAGAGTGCGCTCAGTTGAAAGTGTTGGCTCAGGGACCGTCAACTACAATTCGGACATTCCAAGGATACGATATAAATGGTTTTACTTTTTATACAAGAGCACAAGATAAAAAGAGCACCAACCAAAACAGCGGTATCCGTATAGATGCCTACGATAGCAACGGAAATAGGAAAACCTACTACGGATTCATAGAAGAGATTGGGGAGCTTGATTACGGACCTTTGAAGGTCCCTCTCTTTCGGTGCCAATGGGTAAGACTTCCAAGGGGCATGAACATCGACAAGTACGGTATCACTACCGTGGACCTCAAACTGGTCGGATACAGAGAAGAACCATTCGTATTTGCTAATTCTGTTACACAAATCTTTTTTGTAACCGATCCAGCTAACAAGGAGCGCCACGTGGTTATTTAAGGAAAAAGAATGATTGTCGGAGTTGAGAATGTTGTCGACGAGGAAGAGTACAACCAATTCGATGAGCTTCCACCTTTCGGAGAGGATGTTGATCTAGGTCTCATGGAAGAGAGTGAGGACGAAGCTACATACATACGACGCGATAACGAAGGTCGAATCGTAGCTTAGTTGTCCTAATTAAATACATGTTTATTTTCTCATATGTAACAATTAATGTATTCTTTTGTCATATGTAACAATTTGTGTGAATTCAACTTCATCTGTGTGATTTTTTTGTATTTGTGTGAATTTTTGAAGCGATGGTTGGTCTACTGCATTTGTGTGAATTTTTTTTTGAAATATTAAAACTATTAAAACAGTGAGCAATCTATATTTTTATCATTTTACAACTTTGTCAAAACTTAGGAGAAATATTTAAATCAAATATTACATGTCCTGAAGTTTTCCTCCAAAAAGTTTCAGAAAATTTGGATAAAATTTGATTGGATTTCAAAAATCCCAAAGCAATCACCCTTTGAAAACTTTGACATAAGTGACCGGAGCTTATCACTGCCGGTTGTCTCATTAAGCCGGCAGTGACGTGATTTATTACTGTCGATTTCTAGTTTTAACCCGGCAGTGATAATCAAGTATTACTGCTGGTTTTAGATTGGACCGGTAGTGAAAATAGATATTACTGCCGGTTTCTAGTTTTAACCCGGTAGTGATAATCAAGTATTACTGCCGGTTTTAGATTGGACCGGTAGTGAAAATAGATATTACTGCCGGGTTGAGCGTGAACTGGCAGTGATAATTCAACTATCACTCCCGGTTCTTTTTATGATCCGACAGTGATATTGTATCTCTGCCGGTTTTTGTGGTGACCCAGCAGTGATACTCAAACCCTATAAATTCGAACGACGTGCCACTCAACCCCTCATTTCCACTTCAACCTCACGCCGCCACTTCGTCGCCTCGACCTCCTGACTGTCGCCTCGCTCTGCTTCCCCGCTCGACCGTCGTCGCCGCCGCCAAGACCGCCTCACCGTCCCGTCGCCGCCGCCTCTCGCCGCCGCCGCCAGACCGCCTCAAATGCATCGCTGTCGTCCCGCACCGCCCCGACCGTCGCCTCAACCTCCCTGCCGAGGAAGAAGACTACAAACGTGGGAATTTCTAGTTTTCTGTTTTTGTCTGATTAATGTGGGAATTTTTAGCTTTTTGATCTTCTAAGAATAACATAGAGGCTTAGTGTAGATATTGTTGTGATAAACTATTATGAATGTTTAAGCCCTGTTTGGAAGCATAGTATTTTTATGGTTTCTAATTAATACCATAGTATATGAGAATACCATAGTATTTCATACCATGAGGTGTTTGGTTGCCCATCAAAAACTCGCTTCAAAAACCATGGTATTGCTAATATCATGGTATTTTTGGAGTATTGGAAACTCGATTCGGACAAAGTTTTCTCACCGAGCAAGCGTTATGTCTGCGTTTCGCTTTTTTTCATCTTTTTTTTTTGTGTGTCATAGTCAATACTTTGATAAGTATGCCAACCAAAAAACCAAACAATTGGTAGTTCCAAAAAGTACCATGGTTTCAATGGGGTTATATAAAACCATGGTATTTATGTCAAAGCAATTATAGACCATGGTATCCCAAAACTATAGTTTTAGAAAACTTTGATTGCAAACAGGCCCTTAATTGTTTAATATGTGTTGAGAACATTGACCAGGCCAATGGAAATACATATTAAGTATATGTGTATGTATCCTCGAAAGATGTGTATTTCGCAAGTATTTGGAAGATGTATATGTGTTAAGATGATTTAAATATATGACTGTGTATGTGTACATTCATGTTTAAGGCACATTTTGTACTTGACAGGGCTTGTCGTCATTTGGTATCCATAATGTATGTTATGGTTTGTTACTTATTTTTCTTCAGAAATTAAATGGTTTGTTGCTTGTTAGTACAATTTGCCATGCATGGATGGTATTCTTCAAAGATGTATATGTGTATGTATCCTCGAAAGATGTATATGTGTATGTATTCTTCAAAGATGTATATGTGTATGTATCCTGGAAAGATGTCTGTGGTGTAAATATTCAAAGATGTATACAGTTTAGCATGTTCTTTGTTTTTGGTGATATGTATTAGCATTCGTAGTTGTGCACCTGCCTTTTGGGAAAAAACTTAGTAAACAAGCATGTTACAGTGTCGAATATGTAAACATCTTATCACGGGATTAACTTTAATGTCAATCTTCATTTGTATGTGTCTTTCAAAAATGACCTTGTTAATTTCAAATTTTCGATAAACTTGCTAGGAATGGCCTCCGACGAAGGACAAGTGCCGGAGGGAGTTGGGCCCTCAAATATGGACGAAGGAGGAAGGGTAGCCCGAATAATAGCCCAACGTCCTATCTGAACTTGCAGGACCCTGCCATGGACCAACCAGACGTTACTAACGTAGGCGAGGTAAAGTTTTAGTACACTGTGGTTCCCAAAACATTGTAGGCCTAGACGACTAATAGTTTAGAAGATCAAATTGTAGGCTCAGACGTCTGATCAACGGAGGCAGCGCGCAAATCGTGGTCTGAACAAGATGCCTAAGGGATTTTTTAACATAGTGGAGCTCTCGGCAGTCGGGGAACCTGCTATACCAGAGTCATCATTGGGGCCGTACAGGACAGCCTGCGGGGTTCTTGCTAGGGATGATGTGCCCATCAGCTATAGATCATGGATTGGCCACGGAGGTGACCCATGGGTGGTACCCAATGACCTGAAGAACTCATTGTGGGACAAGCTGAAACAAGTTTTCCACTTCCCCCAAGGGACCGAGCTGGTTGCAAAGAAACGAGCACTCTGCATCATGTGCACTGCGTGGAAGAATTGGAAGACATCACTAAACAAGATTTATGTGAAAAAGAATGAAACGCCGAATTTTGACACGTACCCAAAGTTAAGGGAGTTTTGGGATGAATTTGTGGCGTACAAGAGGTCTGAAGAAGCTCTCATAGTAAGTCAAAGGAACAAAGCAAACGCGGATAAGAATATTCACCCTCACAAACTAGGAACAGGAGGGTACGTGAAGAAAATACCAGCATGGGATCGGTCTGAAGAAGAACTAACCCGCAAGGGTATAATTCCTACGACGGCCGCCTTAAGCGAACGATCGAAGCACTGGTTGCTTGGGAGGGGTGCTTCTATCTCCGATGATGGCAGCTTAAGCTTCAGAAGCGATAGAGAGCAGGAAGTGCTGCGCAGAATCACAGATGGTCACACGCAGTCTTCCCAAGGATATTTCGCGCCACGAAGGGAGAATGACGAGCTAACCATAGCCCTGGGTAACAAGGAGCATCCAGGTCGCACCAGAGGAGTTGGTTTGGTCACGTGGAAAGAAGCCTTCCCCGCAGACGCATGGTTGTACAAGCGTTCAAAGAGATTAAGAGAAGAACAACTGGAACGTTAGATAAAAGATGCTGTCGCGAGAGCGCTAGAGGAACAGAGAGCGGAACTAGATAAGGCTGTGGAGAAAGCCGTACAGAAAGCTCTCAGCTCACGACCGCCACCCGGTGAAAGCCCTGAGCTCATCAGTCCCGGTGCTCGTAAGAGCAAACAAGTCCACGAGGATTCCTAAGAGCATGGACTGCATTTTCCTGTGGATGACATAAAAGAACCGACACCGTGCAAGCTACATTTGGCCGCACATGGCAATACCATAAAGGTGGCTGAGGGCAGGGCTTGGCCATGCCAGGAGTCGCAGGTTTTGCACTGTCGCCCGATACCGTAGGGATTCGCCAGGGTCGAAGTGGACAGTGTCATGCGCCAATACCGAAAAATGGAGGTAGAGATCCCTGGCGAGGATGGGAACAAAAAACTAGGAGAAAACGTGCATGGCTTCCTCGCGTAGTGCAAGAGCTTGATTAAGTTAGGCTCGGACGATGAGGGCGACGACGATGATGATCAGCCGCACTCTCCACACAGAGACCTCCCGCCCTTATCGCCGCCAACCAGAAAAAGTCCAACTTCTCCACCGGCACCAACCAGAAAAAGCCTGACTCCTCCGCCAAAATCTAAAAAGAATCGAACACCAAGAACATTTCGGCAGTCGGCACCGTCCTCGAAGAAATCTCAACCATATGTGAAACCAGGACAATCAAAGAAGAAATTATCAGCTGACATGACTGAAGAAGAACGGAAAAAGCATGTAAGCGCCTGCGTAACATCTCACTTTAAAAAGGTGCCATCATGTAAGAAGACTAAAGTTGATGCTGACGCGCAAAAGTTTTTCTTGAGTATGGCAAAAATGCAAAAGACGGGGCATGCTTCTGAACCTTGCAAAGTGTCTGACTACGAGCGCATATCCAGAAAGCAATACTTCCAGGCGGCTAGTGCCGACACGTTAAAGCAGGATGCTCAAGCAGATGCTGCTCAACTAGATGCCCTGGCGCAAGGTCTAAGGTGGAAGTTCGTTATGGGAAAACCGCTGGTTGAACCGGCTCATTTCGACAACCTGACGACACAACTGCGGCACGTCCATCAGTGGTACATACAGCAGTCCAACGATGGTATGGAGGCGTTCGCAGTCAGATACACAGAGCAAGATTTCCACAATGGGGATAACATCTGCTGGGTTCTTTTCACGGAGATGTATATGTTGTACCATCAAGATGCCCTGGACGTGAATATACTTAGATTATGGACTTTGTAAGTCTGTCCGTATATCGTTGAGCATTTTTGTACTGTTTAATTGCATGTCTAACTTCTTTCTTATGTAGAATGGAGATACAGACATGTAGAAGAAATAACAATGACAATCTAGCATTCCTAGATCCGGGCTCACAACGAGAAGCTTGTGAAGGACAATCCACGATTCGTTGAAGACTATTTATTTAATACTTTTTGAAGCTGCAATACAAAACCTCCGTATTTTTACCCTATAACTTCAAGTACGTATCTCCTTACTTCTAATATCGTTTTACTATTTTTGCGTAACAAGTACGATGTGGGAGTAATTGACTACGTTGACATATATGTGCGGGTTGCACTTTGGGTCCTCCTCGTCATCCGATTAGATGCTAGCAGATTTTTGTCTTGGACTCGGGAGAAAACAAACTAATTTGTACTAAGACCTTTGGGACATGTCAATGTAAACTCGATCGCTTGCGTTATTACTCTAGCAAAATTCTATTCTATTGCATTTAAGTTTAATTACTATTCAAAATCATTCACGTGGCTTTCGACGCATCGCAAGAAAAGTGTTCGTATCGTCCATACAGAAAATTTTGAAATAATAAATGACTTTCCATGCATGAGGCAGGACCCCGGAAACAATTTATGTGCATACTATGTATGTACAAATATGCATTCAATTGTCACGGAGAGTGTCGGCTATAACGAAGCCATGGTACGTAATTACACATTGATGCCTTGTTTTATTTAACAAATATCATCATTAATTAACTTCCTCTTTTGTTCAAAAACAGCGCTCCAAACTGAGAACCAATAAGTTATTGCTGATATAAATTATAGCAATTCAAGAACAGATCGCCGGATTCATTCATGATGAGATCATCAATCCAAACGGCGAGTTCCACGAGTAGCCTCATCGCCCTCATTCCTACGACCTAGACGCGTGACATGTCTACTTCGACTCTTCGTCATCGTAGTCCTTGCAGAATCAAAGCGAATGGGATGAGATGTAGTCGAGCTACATTAATTGTAAATAAATCATTGTAAAAACAAAATATTGTGATGCTTAATTTAATATATTTGAATTATGATTTTAACGATGCTTCATATATACATGGATATATTTGAATTATGATTTGAACGATGCTTTATATACTACATATGGACACTGTATAAACAATTGCATAAAAATACATATATTGCACAAAAAATATGCAAGCTTGTCACTGCCGGTTCTTGGAGAAAACCGGCAGTGATATGTACATATCACTGTCGGATTATGGTACAACCCGACAGTGATAGTTCGATATCACCGCCGGTTTTATGTATAACCGGCAGTGATAATGATCATCACTGCCGGATTTTGGTTTGATCCGGCAGTGATAGTTCAATATCACTGCCGGTTGTAGGTAGAACCGGTAGTGATAATCCCTGAGTATCACTACCGGCGCCAATCACCGGCAGTGATGGGGTTTTAGAACCGGCAGTGATGTGCTGTTCTGTATACACGTACGTGTGTGGAGGATTCTGTGGGGGCGGAATATCTTTCTCCATGACCCAGCTGGGAGGAGCAGGGAGCATATATAGATCTACACAGTACAGCGGTCAACCAACAGTTGGCACCACCGTGCATGCGTTTGCTGGGTCCAACCCCGCCGCGATCTAAGCCCGGCCGACCCGAACAAATCCAGTCACTCGATCGCCCCGCGCGCGCCGCACATAAACTTGACCGGAAGCGGCCGGCATCAACTCGATCGATCGTGCGGGTTCCGGTCGGGCGTGACCGGCGCTGTGCAAAGCTATAGCTACACGAAGACGAAGCGGACGGTCGCCTTGGAGGCGGCGACGCCCGTGCGCGTGGTCGGCTTGGCTGCTGCGGCCTCAAGGCCAGTAAAGGCGTGCAGCTGCTGTTCACGTCCGCATGCACGTACGGGCGAGGTGTGGCTCCCGCGTGCAAAAGCATCGACGTCGTGTCTCGTACACTCGCTCCTGCTAGCTCAGTACACTAATAGGTGTCAATGGTCGGTGGAATGAGATGGAATTGGATGGGATGGATTTTCCTATTGGTTCTATTGTTTTTGTTTTTAGGAATAGAACGATTTAATATCTAAGGAAAATATTTTTAAAATTTGTATCCCATCACCTAAGATGGGGTGGTTCTATTAAAGCAACCAAACGCATGTATGATTTTTTTTTCTTAACTATTCTATACATGTATTACTTAGTACAAGCAACCAAACAAACCCCCTAAATGTACGCCGTTGTCTCCTGAATGCAAAACTATAATTTGAGGGCTCGGTGCTGCTGAGGATATGTATATGGCATAATCAAGGTTTTAAATCACGATTTTCGTGGCCTCACGGTAAGATCCTAAACAATCTACAACAGCTATCGCGGAAGCTATCATTCATCGTGTTTTTAATATTAAAAGTTTAATAACTTAAATATGTATATAATATAAGTCATATCCAAATAAATCATAAAACCATAGCTCTTTAGGAGGTATTAATATTTCTATAATAAGGATATGAGTCCAGTACGGAATCAACAAATATACTAATACATGTCTAATACCATAACTGCTAACTATATCATAATGTTCTCAACAAGTACTTAGTCACTAAGAAATATGAATGCTGGATTATTTGAAAAAGGGTGAGATGATATATTTTAATACTTTTTCTCATAGCTCAGGCTTATAAGAGATGCATTTGAGCTTTCTAGTAATGTTGGATTTTAAAATAGGCCTAATATTTTGGGTCGTGGATACCTATATGCTAGCTATAGTGCTTGTAGCTAATATAGCGAAACATTGGCACGTAGCTTCGTGTTTAAGATTAAAAAAAGCTATAACGCAACTATAGTGTAGACATAGCTAGCTAGCTATTTAGAACACGGTCAAAATATGAGATACATTTGAACTTTTTTTAAAAAAACAATTATGGGAAGGAAATGTGCAATACACAAATGATAGATCGATAGCTCAAACTGACTGGTTGTGTTATTATTACGGGTTAACCATATGCCATCAATATTAATTTTGAGCATGAAATATATATGCTATCGTTGGCTACGGAAAGACTATTCCAAAGGAGTTCATTGCAACGCACACCACACGTAAGCCCACACAAGAAAACGAGTCCTCTTCCTCTTTCCCGTCCCACCTTTCCATTCCCTCGCCCCCTCGAACTCACTCGCTGCTCCTCTCCTTCGATGTTTCCCTACGCCGTCAAGTTCCTCCTCCTGCACCTCCTCTTCCTTCCTAACGTAGCATCCCAGCATCTTCTCCCCCTTCTTCCAAACCCTAGCCGGCGGGGTCGCTGCCTCCGTCATCGACGGCGAGTGGCCATGTGCTGCCACGACCCCCTAGGTGAAAGTTAGTCCTCTCCGATTGAAAGTTTAGAAAAGTATATAGCTGAAAGTTTGACTTTTTTTTTTTGAAAGCCTTTTGAATTTAGGAGTTGAAATTCAGCTTTGTGGGGGTGGAAACAGTTTGAATCCACGGGTGTATAGCTTCAACTCGTTTGAGTTGAAAGGCCAATCAGGGGATTGAAAGTTGTTCGATTCTGAATGTTTTTGAATTTGGGATTTAAAACTTCAATCTTTGTGGGGTGAAAGTTAAATCGTGACTTGAAAATTTGAAGTTGCTCGAATTCAAAGCTGTTTTTGACGTGAAAGTTGATGAATTCCGTGTTTGAAGGTTTTTCTCATTCAATAGATGAGGAAAGAAAGGGACTAAGGGTATGTACAGTGGTATAGACGGCAATTGTCTGTAATATATCTCCATATCATCTATATACAGCACTAAAAATAACTCATACAATGGATCGTCTATATAGTTGTCTGTAATGGTCTCTCATCCAATTAACAGACTGTCTATATAATGGTACACAAAATAGAAAGCTATCTATAAGACTATCGGTTAAATAGTAGACAACAACTTTCTCTCTCCTCCACATCATCTAAAATCCTATGTAACATAGTCTTACAGCCAGCTGACATGTACCATTTGTACATGCAGGAAGGGTGGGGGAATAGTTCGGATAGGCAAGATGACTCACATCATGTGTTCGTGGATTAGCAAATCCTTGATGGCTATACGTGCTACACCCGGAATTGGGAAAATATGTAAAACCCGTCCACTTCGCAAATAATGACCCATTGTCAGTTACCGAATTGTTCACTTATTTAACCCTCTCCTTTTTCTTTTCAAAAATGACCCCTCCACGCTGTAGTACCACTGAGAAGGTGGTACTGTAGCATAGCATCTCGTCTTCCCATGATACTTAGTGTGAAAGAGTCAGGTGTCACCTCCTAGTTTTTCTGCGGTAGGGAAGTAGTCCATTTTTGCAATTTTTTAAAAATAAAGCTATTTATAAAAAAAAGAAAGAAAGAACCAAATAAGTGCACAATTCTCGGTTACCGCTCGCTCAAGATCTACGGTCGAGGAGGGGTCAAGCGAAGCATATACCTGCAAATCTCAAGGTAACTTCTGACAAATGTCAGAGGTGTTCTTTTTATAAAAAGAATATTTACCTTAGTCGTGCCGATATACTAATACTGTAACGGTGAAGTGCTGTGAAAAACAATTAAGCTGAAGTATCTGGTGAATTTTGGAACTAAGCCAGACTGACCTATACCTTGAAACTCTAAAATGAGGTGGGTGAATTCGCAAAATGCATCCCACTGTTGGTCTAGAAACGTACACTTACTTTTCTTCCTTTTTTTAGACCGAAAACTTACTTGTGGTTATTCTTAGTTGTTTGATCCCATTGATAGGTCAGTTCAACGACGGCTAAAGTTTTGGAAATCAATTTTCCCTTTTCTCAGGAATCGAATTATTATATTTTTGGAGAAAGAAGACCAGTGTACTCACGACATTTTGGTGCTCCAACGCGTGATCTATCATGCACTCCACGCCCATACATGCAAGTCTTGTGTGCATAGAGAAATACATAGATGTACCGTGTACCTTCGTACATCTCGTCTCGCACGTATATGTATACATGTCGCCATACGTATCACAATAAGCAAATTTGTCCGGCTAAAGTAGCCAAATTTTTTCAGAAAGAAATAAGTAATAACTTGGGATGAAGCCAAAGAAGTTCTCTTTCGACTTAACTATCTCCGTGTTTTAAGAACTTATTTGGAGGAGCTATAGTTTTTCTAAAAAGCTATTTTTTTTCTGGACTGAAAAGTAGATATAGCTTTTTATGATAGGTCATTTTGATAAATAACTAATTTTACTCCACAATAAGCAGCAAAAGCACGTCTCACCCTGCTTTTGTCTTTTATTAGTTAAATATAACTTCTAGCTTATACTAAAAATAACTTAAAAGGTGATCCGTTTAGGGGACTTACTAACTTTTCGGAAGCTAAAGCTGACTTTAAACCCTCCAAAAGCCTTAGTAGCATTAATTTCCAATATTAGAGCGAGCGTATATGGATAATTGGTTAATTAACCAATGTTCCTCAGTTTAGTTGTTCACATAATTAATAGCCAATTGTAATTATTATTGAAGAGCAAGTACAATAACAAAGTCTACTATTTAGTCTATCTCTCAACTATATCATCTAGAGTAAACAATAAAGTGAGCTTATATAATAACTATCTCTAAAGGTTGTCTTTGAAGAAACGCTAAAGCATTTAATTTGGATATTCAACGCTAACTTCATCTTTATGGCTATTGACAAAGCACTAACTTCAACACTAACAGTCGTTCACGCCAGCTCCAACACAAGCTTTTAATCGGCGATAGCACATATTTTCCTGTACGATGCTGGTTACTAAATAAGAGTCGGTTCTCTTCTCCCTGCTCTTTTCTCTCTTTCATATATGATAAAACTGTTATGCATACTAATAATAAGCTGAAGTGACTTTATTATATGTCTTTATAGGCAGTAACATTTGCACTGATGAACGCACTCTTAAATGTTAATAATGTTATTAAAACTGCGCAAAAAACATGTCTCACGATAGGAAAGTACTTGATACGTGCGTGCATGCCCGTGAGTTTTTCGTCCGACACTCCAATTATACACGTGTTGGTGGCATTCAATTACATGTGATACTATATTATAATTGTACTCTAAAAAAAGATAATGTATTGTACATTTTCTTTAAAATATATCATTTTTATTATTTTACTAATATATTATGATATAAAACTATATTCAAAGGGTTGCATCGGAGATGTTAAAAATAAAAAGCAACTTACATTTGTGACAGAGGAAGTACATACCAAAGTTGTTTCGGCACGGTGCAATACAATTGTTGACAAGGATATAATATATATCTCAATTAGATAAGTAATAATTTTTATTAATTACCTCTAGACCTAAACCGGTTGTTACCAGGTACATGCTAATTGATTGTATGGGATACAAATACGTGTACTAGGAGAATATCTGTATGATACGCCAGTTAGTAGTCCATAAGTTTGCTATTAACTCTCTCCCTAACCGATCTATGAGTCCACACGTGCGGGAAAGAAAAAAAAAGGAAACGTGCTTAACTGCCCACACGCTCTTCCTCTCTTTATCTCTTGACAATAACTGTCAAGGAATTGTCCAATTAACCGCATCGAGGGAATGAGTCACCGACAACTCCTCCACCACATGCGCCGCCTCTAGGATTTCGTGGGGTGCCTCTTGGACATGTACAATAGTTTGTCTTTTAAAATTATCTTTAAGAATTTCAACTTATCTAGAGGCAGTACTAGTGACAATATCTTCAGTAGTTCATCTCTAAAATTGTTCTTCTAACTATTTTATATTATTTTCATTATATTTTACTTTTACACGCTATCACTATTTTTATATGATCATCTCTTGCATAAAAGACAACACGTTCTCTTTTCTCATTTCCTCTCTTCTATGTAAGATTTTACTGATATAGTATAGCTAGTAGACAGCTAAAATGTCACTATTTAAGATGCCCGAAGGGGTTGGTCGTGCAACGGATACCACTTCAACATAAGGTGTTAGGCGTGTAATGGATAGGATAGAACAAATTGTACTAGCATTATGCGCATTTGTTCTTCCTGATCTTTGAGCAGCCTCGAAACACTTTCTAGCAATAAAGACGTACATGTCGTGTAGTCCAAGTTCGGTGTTTCGTCTTTCTTCTGTAAGATTGACGAGTAAATCGCCGACAATTGAAAAGTTTGTTATTAATGTTGATACTCTCTGCATTCCATTCTTCAAAACATATATATCTTTAACTACTAATTTCTATTAGAATATATTTTATAAAACTCAATATAATTACAATATCATAAAAATATATACTTTTTAAAACAAATCTACACATATTATTTTCATGTATTAAATTTAAATATTTAAAAATATATTGATAGTTAAAATTTTAAAAGTTTGACTGCACTTATATTCAAAACGACAACTATTCGTGACCAGAGGGAGGAAGTCCTTCAATGCTTCCTCAGAATGTGCAACGATTACCGCTGCACTGCTACTCATACTATAAGTTATATTGAATTTAGCTTTTTGAAATGCATATATATATATATATATTATATAATATATATATATACACATATCCAGTGCAAACTCCGTGAAACTCACGTGTAGAAGTTTTGAAAAATTCTCAAAAAATTACCATATGTAGGGGAGGTGAGCTTCTACAATCGCGCAAAATTTGAAGACCAAACTGAATTGCATTTGAAAGATATGAAAAAGACAAATTCAGCATGAATAGGGATTTTTTACTGTTTGGCACTATTCATTTTGCTGTTTGTCTTTTTCATATATTTCAAATGCGATTGAGTTTGGTCTTCAAATTTTGCACGATTGTAGAAGCTCACCTCCTCTACGTATGGTAATTTTTTGAGAATTTTTCAAAACTTCTTCACGTGGGTTTCACGGAGTTTGCACGGGATATGTCGCATATATATATATGTATATATGTGTATATATATATATATATATATATATATATGCACTAAATATAAGGTAAAGTGGTAACAAAAAGCACTAAACATATATAAGTTATATGATCGACTTACAAAATTGTTGCTTTAACAGCAAAGATTACAAACAAATTAACTAAACGGCAAGAATCTGGAATCTTCATGTAGCACCTTAATTTGCTACTCTCACAGTATGAAAAGAACAAAACTAATGTATGGTTAAGCTCAAGAAAGCGACTTTCTATCGATTGCACATTCACTAGCTGCAAATGAGTGTATAGATCGAATTGCCAGGAAGTCAGGTTTATTTAATTTTGATTCTGTAGGATATATTTAAATAAAGAACTGTATAAAGTAGATTTTGTTTTACATTTTAGATATAGATATATGTGTGTATGTATATATGTATGTATGTGTATATATGTGTGTATATATATATATATGTATATATATATAATTAGTATATGAGTGTACCTTTTTTTTCTACTCTCGGGAGTAGTTACTTCTTATACCGTATCTCATAACGTAGGGAGTATCTCGCCCAACGGAGGGTACATCTATATAGTATATGAGTATATAAGACTAGATATGTGGTATTTACATTTTTCAGAGGTGATACGTACATTTTTATATACGTATATAAAGGTATTTGCAAAATACGTTACATATTATGTACTCCCTTGCAATTTTTTCATGTGGTTCACATTGGAATCTCTTATAATTAGTAAATAAGTGTGCACAAAGTGATAAATGAATATTTTAAGTTCATTTAGGTGGTATTTTAGAGATAGGAGAAGTAACTACTCGTTGGAGTATAATATGTGTTATATATATATATATTTATATATATATATATATATATATTTATATGAAAATGGTTCCGTACTCCTGGGAGTACGGACTCTCACCTTGCATATACCGCTTAAACAAAAAAATTATACCTCTGTATCCTTTTGAGCATACTCTAATAATGATTATAATATACTCTAAAGTGAGTTCCATGAAAAATTTCATCAAAGTCCACTTTTTCTAGCATAATTTGTGTATATACTTATTTTACATATGGAAAAAGATGTATAGCAAAAATAAAGGGCTGCGAAGAAATTTTTTCAACCATATCGTATTGGAGTATCTTAGAATTAGTATTTAAATATACCAAAAGTGATAAAGAGGTATAATACATTCATTTAAGTGGTATACCGGAAGTGGGAGTATGTACTCCGGGAGTACGAAAAAGGCTTTATACAGTATGTGCGTGTGTGTATATCACCTCTAATATACCACTTAAATGAACATGTTATACTTCTTGATACTACAATGTGTCATTGTTGAAAAATTTTCATTAGAACTCTTTATTTACTAATTATAAAGAGTAAAATCACTTTAGGTACACTTATTTACTAATTATAAGATATTTCAATGTGAACCACATGAAAAAATTGCAAGGGTATATAGTTTTTAGCGTATTTTGTAAATACATTCGTATACGTACATAAAAATGAGTATGTCTAAAATAATGTGCATACCACATCTGAAAAAAATGTAAATACAACCTATCTAGTCTTATATATTCGTATACTACACGTACATATCCTCCGTTGCGCGAGATACTCCCTACGTTGTGAGATACAGTATAGGGAGTAACTACTCCTGGAAGTAGAAAAGAGGGTTTATATATACACATATATACACATACATATGTATATATGTAATACGTATACACATATATACATATATATATGTGTATATATATATATGTGTATGTGTATATGTGTGTATGTGTATATGTGTGTGTATGAGATAGTTATACGAGTATGCCATGTACTACTGATTCCTCTTTTTATGTTTCCTTTTTTTTGTTTTGCAACGCAAGCGTACTCAGATAATTTTTTTTGTCTTAAAACATTAACACTCGGTTTCTGAAGAATGAACCAAATCTAATGTTACCTATCAATCCTAAGCGTTGGATCATTCCAATCGAACAGTCGAGATTATCGAACATCCACTTTGCAAGCGTAGAATTCTACATCTGGATCTAGATCCTCACCCACGGCCACACCAATTGCAGGTCGTCATGCTAGGCGCGCATTAGCCATACCTTTTAGTGAGCATGCATTCACCATATATGGAGTACATTTTCCCAAAGAAATAAAAAAAGGGTTAGCACCATCACCAGTATAATATTTCGCGAAAATCTCCCAAAATCTTCCCCGTTCACGCGCACAACACACAGAATCGACTCCAAATTAAATATTGCAACGCCAGGCAGCTAGCTAGCTGCCCTCTACCACAACAAGAGATGATTTGCACAAGATCGTATACTCAAAACCATTCGAGGCATCCTCGTAATAGCTAATTAATCAAGTCCTCCCCCTGTTATTGGTAGTCTCTCGCTTTTGTTATGTTCTAATTAATCACTTTGTCGGATGGGGAATATTTTCGTGGTGACTCTAGTGAGAGGTTCCATCCATGCAGATGCATCCATCCATGGTGTGCAAGCCTGTAAAAGCGCCATGCCTACGAGCTAGAAGGTGCCTGCGTAGTTTAACATTTAATTTGGAATCAACCAAGCGCCCGGATTAAAACTAATTAATCAACTCTTCTTCTTCTTCTTCTTCTTCTTCTTCTTCTTGCATAGGTGGGTGTTAGAGGTGTAGTGCTAGGATTGTGCATGCTTACTTTTCGTTTCGTCCTTCACATTCTCTCTTATCTCTCATCTCTTGTGAAACATGGCTATAGGTGATTTGTTTGCGCCAATGGCTGCAAAGTGCAAAGGTTTTTAGGGGGAGCCAGAAGATCTGGCTGACTGGCTTCATGTACACGCAATTCATTGGCCATAGTGAAATTTTATGTGCAGACTCGAACATGCAAAATACACACCGAAGTGGGTACATGCATTCTTAATTGTTGCATCGATCGTGTGAAACCAGTGGATATATGCTAACTCAGCCTACGACTTTCAAAGAGTGAGGAGAAAAATTAGTTACTCCCTTCTGTAAAAAAATTTTGACGTTTTTAATATTGATATAGTCTCTATAGCACAAATTTGACCACTTAGTATATTTACAAAACCTAATAAAATTATAACATTATGAAAATATTTTTCGAAACAAATATACTTATATCATTTTCATATGTTCGATCTAAGTATATATAAAGATATCAATGACCAAAGATTATAAGGTTTAACTGCATAGATCTCAAAACATATAGTGTTAGACATCAACACGGTCGCTAAAGTATAACTTTGACCGCATCTTTCTATTGTAATATATTTATAAAATGCAGTAAATTATATTATTATAAAGATATTTTTCGAGACAAACATACGCATATGATTTTCACGTATATAATATAAATATTTAAAAAATATCGATAGAGCAAAAAGTTTCGAATCTTTGACTCTATGTATCTCAAAACGGCATGTTTTTTTTAGGCTGAAGGGGTTAATTGAAACACATAGCACCTACGAAAATACCTTTGTAAAAAAGCTTCGTATTTACACACCACAGAGAAATAGCTTTGCAGTTAACGACACACCATTGAAGGGTGGCTTCGTAATATGGTTAACGGAATTAATGTCAAGACTAGCCCCTATATATACTCAACTTCGTCCATTAAAACCTAGCACCAGACAAAGGGAAAAAAAACACTAGACTTTCCATTTTGAGCATCACTTCCTTATCCAACCTTTCAATTCCCAAGCCATGCATCCTACCACGTCTGGTTGGACTTGGAGCAATTAATACTCCTAGACTCCTAGCTATCTTCATCTCGCTCATGAATGAAACCCTAAACACGGGGACAGGAACAGCACGTGCCGTAGCTAGCAGCAACGTCCAAATAAGGCACCATTCGAACAAGCAAACGTTCTAAGTTAAACAGCCCATGCATTGAACCCTTTGCTCAGCCATTGCTCCCAATTGAACACAACGTGCATATGTGTCTTTGGTTTCGGTGTGGGAATTTATAGCGGAAACTAGGGCGGTAAACGAGGCGATCTCAAGTGAGCCTAGCTTTTCCAAGTTTGAGTTAGGTAAAAAATTGGTCAGGAGCTCTGACATTTACTGAAGAAGGTGAATAACCGCTGAGCTACAACCGCATACACACCCACGTGCACACGCTTGCGCTTCGCGCAGTGCGTTCCCACCAACCGAGCAAAGCTCGACCCGCAACATGCACTAATTTTCAACAGGAAGAAAAGCTATTCGAGCTCGGCTCGTCGATATTTAACAAGCGATCCGTAGATTTATCGAGACACGTAAGCTATTCGAGCTAGGCTCGTTGAAGCCTCGAGCTTGTTTTACCGGCCTAGCTGAAACCCCTGCAAATACCGACTCCCGTGGGAAGCAAGTGCCATGCATCCCCGCTACGATCATCTACAGTTTTCAATATGGACGGCATGCATATGTTTGGGCCATCTGGTTGGCAGTGGGTTCCCGCGCAATCCCGCTAGACACGATCGTAGAGGATACTGAATCCTGGCAGGTTTTAACACGGAGTTATTACAGTATTATTTTTGAGTCATTACGAGTTATAGTACTTAAATTAAATCAAGTTAAGTGCTTCTAGAGAAGAAAAAAAAAAGTCAACCAAAAAAGAACGAATGAAGTAGTGTTTTTTTGGGGGGAAGGATAACGGTGCTGTCAGCACTGGACATGCGCTCAACGGGAAAGCCTCGAAACATACCAATCATGATACTCTCTGTGTATTGTTTTAACTTTGATTACGCGACCGAAATTAGCGTGTGTTCTCCGATCTACACTGCTCGCCTATATCTAATCTATGACCTCGTAGTTTAAGCTGTGTCCATCTATCAAAAAGGCTCTCAGTCAATCCATAAAAAACTAGAAAGATGATTATTAAAGGCTTAGGGCATGTACAATAAGATCACGTCAGCTGGCTCTTAGCTTGTATACATCAGCTTTGGTCTATGTGGAGGAGTGAGAAAAGAGGAGAGAGAAGAGAGCTGGCTCTTATTTAGTAGTTAGCTTTGCACGGGAGCATAGGTAGATCATTTATGTACAAGAGAGAAAAGATAGTTATTGCACAACATCTAAAGACAACCTTTAGAGATAGTTATTGTACGAACTGGCTTTTAGTTTACTATTAGCCAGTAGTTGACTTTGCTATTGTACTTGCCTTAATAAGAGATTGCGTGTAGAAAATCCCCACGGTATGAATTGAATTTGAACCAGAAAGAAGGATGAAAGAGATGAAGTCCTAGGCAACTAATGTCTCCATCGCTCAGGTCAGGACACACGATTTAATTCCGAGGCTTATTTTGCTTGCTCGCGTAATTCGCTCGTGCTGACGTCAGCGAGGTCACAGCAGGTTGGGTAGTACTAGTGCCACCTGGCACCCTGTCCCGGTCTTGTGGCGTCGCAGAGTATGTCACGTTGTTTATGTTAAATCGCTCCTTTCGTTTGAATCTCAACATACATTGAGCGTAAATTTATGTTTTAGTATAATTATACGGACTTTCACGTGAATATTGAACGGACAGTCTTTTTTTAAAAAAAGAACTGTCCCTGACACCGTCTACCTGCGCTACATGATCGGACGGCTCCGAGGATAGACACTGTATATTTGAGGACCGTCCCAGCGAGAACTTTTCAAAATTAAACGAAGGTTTAATGGTCAGATTTGGACGATATAAGCTTTTGACGTAGCACCCTTCGATGAGCATATATACCGGGAGTAATAAGGCAATTCTTCCTCTATGAGTACATGTATGTATATGGTTTTTTTTTTCTTTTGCAAGGAGTATAAGTACATAATTGTAGTGTCCATGTCGATCTCCAGCATCATCTCAATAAAAAGGAAACAAATATTCTGAAATTAAGGAAAAGGAAACAAACGTTCTAGAAAAGAAAAAGACTATATATTACGTGCTGGAAAAAAAAAACCGGAAGACAGGACATTATACTAGTTTACTACAGAACTCGATGACGTGACTCAAGGCACAAGTACCTAATTAGCAAAAGAAAAGGAAGAGCAAGGGAAGACTAGTGTTTGAGCATTTTTAGAAAGGTGACAGCACGTGGTTGTACTCCTCTCTGTTTTCGTTTTCTGGAATAGGGGAGTCAAATTAGGGAATGATTAGTGAAACTAGACGGTTCTTTTAAGCTAGCTAGAGGGAAACCAGTCTTAGCAGAAAGTCGAAACCATTATAACGCTTTTAGTACCGATTATTTAAATCAGTTTTTAGAAGAACAATAAGTCAATAAGCATTTTTTTGAAAAAAAAACAATTTTCGAATCAAAAGAACACTTCTATACATACATGTGAGTAATTCCTACAGAATCTTTGCGTACAGTACGTAAGAAATACTAGGTTCTACTAATAAGTATAACTTGGCAGACCAGGGTTCACAAAATCGACGATTTCCGATCGGCGATAAAAACCACTCGGTAAACCGTGGAGTTTAAATGTAAATTCAAAAAATTGAAAAATTTATCAAAATGTGTTATAAGTTTTTGAAATTTTTTGTGTGAGGTCCTGAGACAATGCTAATAATGCTATAAAATTTTCAGATGATTAGCATACCTGTGTATTTTAAAAAAATTCTGACAGTGATACTGTTAGAATATATGCTCTTCAGTTTTTGATTTTCTAGGAGAATTAAATGGAATTTTTTTAAAAAATAATACATTTTTTTATTTAAATTGCAAAAATATATCTCGATCTTAAAAAATTGCAAAAATATACCTTTGTCGCCCTTTGAACGGGCGACAGTCTGTCGCCCTCTGAATGGGCGACATTGACCCTTGTCGCCCTCTGAATGGGCGACATGTCTCATTTTCTGTAGCCAGTTTTTAAAGAAAATCATAACTTTTTCATATGATCTCGGATAGAGATGAACTTTATATGAAAATTGTAGCTCTCGACGAGATCTACAACTTTGGTATGTAATTTTTTTTTTCATTTATATCCATTTAGATAGCCAAACACGGGATAGAAAGTTCAGATCTAAACTAGATCTGAAACTTCTATCTCGTTTTTGGTAGTCTAAATGGATTCAAATGAAAAAAATTTGTATACCAAAGTTGTAGATCTCGTCAAGAGCTACGATTTTCATATAAAGTTTATATCCATCCGAGATCATATGAAAAAGTTATGATTTTCTTTACAAACTAGCTACAGGACAGGGGACATGTCGCCCATTCAGAGAGCGATAGAGGTATATTTTTGCAATTTTTTGAGATCGAGGTATATTTTTACAATTTGAATAAAAAATGTATTATTTTAAAAAAAAGTTCGAATTAAATGAAGTCTAATATTTATTAAACTTTTTTTGTGACGTTATAAGGAATGCTAATAATGTTGTAAAATTTTTAGATGATGATCAGACCTATGTATTTTTTTAAAATTCTAAAAGTGATACTGTCATTGTATATGCTCTTCTGTTTTTTATTTTATGTGGGCAATAAATGAAGTCTAATATTTCAAAGAAATTTAGTAAATGATCCTTGGCACTAGTTATAGTTAAATTAAAATTTCAGAACATAATCAATATTTTAAATTTTTATAAAAATCTGATAGTGTTTCTATGTATTTTAATTAATTGATGTTTTTTATTTTTTTTTGAAGCACTAAATGATTTCAAAAATTGTTTAATTTATCTAAGGTGTTTTGTAGATTAATTCGGATTTTTTTTGTAATTTTTTTAAAAATTCTAGAATTTTTTCCTTCGATGTGCTAAAATCGAAAAAAATCGCTTGAAAATTGGTCAAAAATCGAAGAAAACCGATCAAAAATCGCTTGATTTTCGTTTTTTTTCCGCTGTTGTTTGACTTCTGAGTTAAAAATTTTTGAATTCAAACTTCCTCGGTTTCTACCGATTTTCGAAAATAAAAAATCGTTCGAAAATCGAATTTTCGATTTTGTTAACTGTGGCTGGACCTAATATCTATTTGTTAGCGATTAACTGTTTAATAAGTCATGTTCACAGAGCGCACTTCCGTTTCAGAAATGTTCAGTTGAAAACCTAACGGCAGTGTCGGACGAAATAACGGTATCCAACAACCGTACTTGCTTTGGCCTCAAGGGAAGTACTTAGCTTAGTAATATCTTAAAGAGTCATCTGCTCATCGAGATATATAACAAATAATGTAATCGTGAAATTACGCTCGCCGGCTATATATAAAACCATTTCGTCAAACGCATAAGCTGACATTTCCATGCACCTAACTGAAATCGCTCTCCTTATGCTCCTGTCTGATCACTACTCAACGCCTCATGTTTTGCCCGCCCAGTTTGATGTGAGCAAGTCCAATCCGGTCATCCCATCCAACAACACCAATATACAGAACCTGACTTAGCTCGCTTGAAAGAACCATGGAACCGGACAAATCATGGCCGCTGAAGCACACACTCATCCTAGCCCAAGTCAAATATTTGATCGCCCATATGACAACAATCAATCTTAGATGAGACGTTTCCCATTTTTGTTGTCGCTTTAGCACGTCATTGCGTAGATAAAATTTTTCTAAGAGAGTTAAGAAGACGTCGCTTTTTTTAGCCCCTAAATTTCGTTTTTTTATTACAAATTTAGTCCTCTTTTATTCGAATTTACGAAACTAACTCGCTTGATGAACTCGAAAGACATGACATGCTACACAAGTCTCCTGTTAGCTGCCGAGCAATCCCGGCTCGGTAGCCACCTACCGAGGACCGCCGCCTTGGAAGGCTGCAAACAATTAGTGATTGATTAGTTAATTAAGTGATTAAATCAGCTCAGTGTTTAATTAACGAATTAATTAAGTAGTTTGATTAAATTAGTGATTAATTAGTGGATTTGATTCTTACCGAGAAGGAGGAGCTTGGCAGAATTTGCCGCTGTCCCACGACGCGGCAGGCAACCAATGGCAAGTAACATACCGAGCTCCTTAAACTCAGAAGGTGACTCGTGAGATTAAATCTATAAATAATTTCGAAGGAGACTACATTTTAGAAAACATGATAAGATGGCCCACGGCTTCTCAAGTTGAGACCTGTCTATAAAACAAACATTAAATCATGCATAGCCTAGCACTTTGGCTAGGAGCAGCTTCCGGGGCTGCTGGAAGCGTCGCCGTCAGAAGTAGCGACCGTGCCCGTTAACTGTTGGACGTACCAACACAAAAAATTTGCTTAGTTTCCTTGTATTCCAGCAGCAATTTTGTCACTAGCTAATACTGAAATAGACAGCAACTTGCATAATTGTGTTGGTGTTATACAAGTATTCAAACTTTTAACTGAGCAAATAGACATAAACATAGGACTAATTTTTTTGGAAGCTGAAATTATGAACTAATTTTTCGGTGGCTGCAAGGTTTATGCTGGAAGAAGGCGAATCTGGCTATTACATTAGCTTTACACTCGAAAAAATATATATGTAGATGTATACAAATTAAAAGAACATGAAAATGTGCTAAAAATACGCAAGAATCGGTCCGAGATACCCAAGGATCTTTGTCACTCACATGGAGAGGATCAGATGAATATACTAATTGAGGAAATTTGTGTGTAGTAACATCATGATGAGCTGTGCTAAGCCCAACCATATGGTAGGCAAACCACCAGACAAAGAGCTCATCCAAGGTCTACAGGCAGCAAGGCATTACAGCATCCTGTTTGGCTTACTGACTGAATGGGGGGAAGACAAAAAACAATTCAAGAAACACGCCCACTTGGTCATTAACAAATTCCATGAAAATAATGTGGAGATTATTTGGATATTATGCTGTTCGATTTGTCCTTTGTAGCTGGGTTATATGGAAGTTTTCCTTCCTTCTTTTTGGCAATGTCTTGGTCCCCCATGTTTTATCTAATCTAAATGGTGTTAGTTTATAGCCACCATAATAGTTGTTTTAAGTCCATGTACTATCCTCATTGACCCATAACACCAATCCTTAGCTGAACCAAACGGAATGGTTCAGTTACCACCTATGGTATCTGAACACATCAATGTATCAGCATCTGGGGAACAAATTTGGCCTTCCAAGTATAAGATGACAAAAAGGGCCGAGATCGACTGACAAACACAATCATCAATTTGTAAGAAATTATTATTATTTCGACTACCCAAAGTAGAGCAAATTGTAGAATATATTAGACATCACTGTCTGCTCCTAAAAATCGAAATTCACATTTCAGGGGAAACACAACCTTCTAGGGAATTATGAGAGCTGTATGTGATTTCACCAACAGTCCATAGTATCGTTGAGACAAGACCACTACGTACATGAAAGCTTATACAGCTTAAGTACTAGTTTAGTGACTTTTTGGCACCTATGAGTTAGATTGACTTCAAGTCTTGGCAGGAAAGATGTCAGTGTAATCTACTTTTCTAAGCTTTGAGGCAAA
The DNA here is from genome assembly GCA_036346275.1 of Otatea glauca. Lineage (NCBI taxonomy): Eukaryota > Viridiplantae > Streptophyta > Magnoliopsida > Poales > Poaceae > Otatea > Otatea glauca. The sequence continues at coordinate 13,048,879 of CM070711.1, read as the reverse complement.
GCGTACTCTAGACAGTCTAATGGCTTCTAAGCCATGAATAGACAGGCAATAAAATTAACAAATGAGCCTAATGGTAAAGAGAGCTCCTATAGGATTGGCAAAGAATATGCTCTGCAACTTGTTCTCCTATTTTGATCATATTTCCTATGCAAATCATGCTCCACTCGGCAAAATAGAAAATATTTTGCTCCTCGCTCCGATCCACCATGAATTTTCCATGATGCTTCCTATTCCCTCCTAATCTGTTTCTATATCTTAGACTGCATATCTCATATGGTTATCATAACAAAGATCACATTCTTGATTCAAAGCAGCAAGCACTAACTCTCAACTGCCATTAAATTAATCTCGCTCTCAATTCCGACAGAATAACATGCCAAGTGTTCATACTGTGGATCGATTCTTCCATCCAATGAACTCTGATTTGGCGATGCTTCTTCAGTGATGCATACATGCGAGCATTAAGCAAAGTGTTTGGCGTGGTACGAGATAATTATATGGCCTAAAGGCTGGCTAGTGGAAGGGACATGAAAATATAAAGATAGAGGTACAGAAGCATGAATAAGCTTAGGTTAGGCTCTATGGAAGGCCAGGCATTTGCATCTCTGACCACTAACGGATGGCTTAAGGCTTTTGATATCGATCCACTTGTCGACACACAGTGGGATCATTGCCTATATTTCATTCTAGAACGGCATTTTTCTGCGCGCAAGAATAAAGCGAATGGCGCCTTTTCTTTGCACCTTCTGCCCTGTTACTGCTAATATATTTTATGTTTTGAGTCCTAATGCCAGTGTTTTGAGCTCAAGTTTATCATCAGTAGACCCCCTGCAGTGGATGCCGATAAGAATGGAGAACCCATTGGCTGCTGGACACACCAAAGCTGCACGAATTGAAACCCTAGCATCTTGTTAGTTGCCATGAATCTGAATGTTGGATCCAACACTGTCTGCACGAACACACACTGCGCTTGGTCTCTCTCGAAATTCATGCTAGGGGCATACCAAATGGTTCATCATCCAGAGAACTTTCTATGCAACCAACTTCTGTTGGTGACTTTTTTCTTCCTCCAGTCACCGCAGCGGCGATCGTCGACGGTGACGGTACAGGGGCTACTACCCTGCTGAATTCAGTGGCTAGCCTAGCCGATCTTATCGTTGGCGAAAGAACGCTGTTCCTGCATGTGCGTGAGCATGAGTGCACTGCATATGGGGAGTAGCAAAGCTTCCATCTAGGAACTGGAATTGAAGCCTTGGATTGAAATGAGCCAACAGCATGTGCATCCCAGCGTTAGGTGTGAGAATCGACCAGATGGGAAGCATGGAAATGACGCCAATTTTGTTTCCCTGAATTTTTGATTCGACGCGGCTGATCTTTCGTGGAGAGGGTTTTATCTGTTGGGGACATGGTTCCTTTTCGCAATGTGCGGTGTCGAGCTAGTTTTGGTTATCTGAAATGACAACGCAAATTGACTGACGCAACGCGGCCACCAACGTTGCCATCTATATCTCGCGGTTTTGGGAAGGATAATGGCGTTCAGGAAGTATTAGTACTGGAAAAAAAAAACGACAGCTTTGCTTCTGAGACAACTAGCACGGCTTCAGCATCTGGCCGTGGACTTCCATATCCAGTTCTTAGGACGCAGTGCAAAACTCAGCAAGTTCTTTTGGTTGGAATGGATTGGAGACATGGACAGATAGAAGCTCCAACTTCAGTTTCGAAGAAAGCAGAGATGCACAGTTGTGCGTGACTCTCTCAGGCTATCAAGTGCATGACAGTTCGAGGCCAATCAACCAATGCACACACAAAAAAAAATATCCATGTGTAGCAGCATAAAATGGAGTTTAGGAAGTAGTGGGACTGAGAAAAAAGACAGTTTTGCTTCTGAACCAACAACACGACTTCAGCACCTGGTCATGTACCTCCATCTGATGTTCGACAGATTGCAATACACTGTTCTTGGAAACAAACGAGACCGTGTCCCAGAAGACGATAGATGTGAAAGTCACCAAAGCCCCCAAGTGAACATGGAAGCAAATACATGACCATGACACTTGCGGCAAAGAAGAACAAAGCAAGAACAAGAGGATTGCCAAAGGTATAATAGTAAGATTCAGATATATCTGAGTCTGTCCTTGCCAGAATAGGGGTAAACAAGACCAGTGGGACAAAATTTCAACATTTGCTTTGTATAGAAAATGAACAAAAAAATTACACTAGAGGGATTACAGATGTCCACAACCAAACCAACAAATTCAAACTTATGAATGAAGCCTAGCACGATCATCGGGCTTCACTTTTCAAAGATGTTTCATACAGCAAGGAGGTAACGGTTGGCGCTGAGTGCCTTCCTTTTGCAAATCTTGGCAGCTCGCGACCATGTTATGGTTTCACCACCACTTTTCATTGTACCATGCATCAGGAGAAACAACTGCATAAATAACCACCAGATTTTTGCTTGGACTTGAGCAGCCTGCAGAGTGAAAAGGAAAGGGATGCTCAGAAAATTTCAGTACAACAGTTTGAAAATTCAATACAACAGCAGTGTCCTTTCTCACTAAATTGGCCCCTTTCTGAACTGCTTAACACCATTCATCGTGTTATCAAATTCACAACATTTGTGTCATTTTCTCACTTTTTCAAAGAACTACATTAATCAAATGAGAATTAGTCGTTATCTCCTCAAAGTTAAAATTCTGGAAGCATTGACATATGGTCCAAAAGAGTTTAATTGCGAATAGTGGAGCTCTGGTTGCATTCAGCTTTTCCCATTTGAAAAATTCAACATCGAGGAAACGTCAGCAGGGAAAACAAACAAGACAGCTGTGAAATCATGATTTCACACTTTTGTAGTTGCATGCTCACAGGTATTGCTATGAAAGGTTATGCACACACACATGGCACTTATGACCAAAAAAAAATGAAAGAATCAATGTGAGTACGAAGTGTTGACATTTTTCTTTGGAATATCTTCGCATAGGTGCAAACTGTTACTTAAAGAGTACAAACTCCAAATCTGCACCACAGATCAAATCTAGCCTTGATTAAATTTAACTAAACCTAATATGAACCGTTGATCTTTTAGCATATGCGGATTATGAACTTTTACACAAGGAGAGTAATAATATATCTCCTTTTTATTTAGCTAGCTCATACAACCTTGGGTTGCACCGACACTTCGCAAAACCTTCATGCCCCATAACGGACATGGCTCTGACACACCGCTAATACGTGTCTGGATGTGTCCAGATATTCCCTTTCAAAAAGATTATTTGAATTGCCAACAGACAGTGGATACAGACAAGTCCAGAAGAAAATGAAAAGCAACACCTACCCCCAACCCTCTCTCGCTATTAATAAAAAAAACTATAAAATTTCACATAAAAGACATTATTTGTCGTCTTGCTTGCATCTTATTCAACTTAGGTATAGTCGTATAGATATTGTGTGCATAGTCGTCAACAAAATCTGATTGAGATAGACTCAAGTCTCATACGCCAACGTGTATATGGTACTTGCATTAGTTGGCCAGTGACAGAACTGGAAACACCGCAGAGAGTAGTGAGCCCAGTCATCCCACAAAATGAGGTACAGTTTGTTTGTTTTTAGAAGCCGCAGACCTCTAATTATAGAGTAGTCATTATGAAGAAGGGGCATATTTCCACCCCTGGAGTTGGGACATGTATCATATATACCATACATGGACTAGGAAAGCAGTATAGATTTAGCAGGCAATAAAGCATCATCTGTTGTGTGTAGGAGATGAGTAAGTATAGAAAAGGCAGCACACATTACTAGGTCCAAAAAAGTCAACTAAGCTGTGCGATCGAGAGTAGCAGGGGCAAGTGAAGGCGGATAGACAAAGAGGTATGCGAGGGTGCATGGCCCTGTCCTCCGGATCGCTGAAACAAAACAGGGATCTTTACAAATGCGCTTCTAGAATAATGGTCCAGGATTTGTTGGGTTAGTATTCTCCACCTCTGAACAAATGATTATTTGGCTGGGCAATCCAAAACGAGTGTAGTTCTCCCACGTGTAGTACCATGAGTATAACTTATCCTCTTCCCCAGAAACTTCTAAGGTTATTTTTGCAATCGTTTTGACCTTGAAAAAAGATGCCCAAATGCGAATCTAAGAGTGGTCTAATTCTTTTGTCAAAGTTTTCCGTAATCTTTACATGCTACAAGATAAAGGCTGCAGATCAGATTTAGTCAAATTGTTTACAGCACAAACCATGACAGGAGCAGGTATGGGTGTACTTACGTAAGGAGCTATGTATATTTAGTAGTACACATACAGTAGTTTTTGAAACATATTCCTTTAAACTTTAGAAAAAAAACGACTCATCATGGTTTCTGATTTTGAAGTGCTAATACTAAATTATAAATAGCTAAGTTTCTCAAATTGCTCTCTTTCATTGAGCTCCTCCTAAGACGACATCATGGATCCACCATCAGCAAATGATCTGCATAATTCAACTGTGAACTAGACGAACATAAAGTTGACGATGATGCAAGACAATAGGAGCTACAAGGTTCCAGATTATGGTAATTAAGAAAACTCGCAAGCAAAAGAGAGGTCATGACAATTAAAGATCACCCTGCCAACAAAATTACTATGGGCGCTTCTAAAATTTTGGGGCTGATCATGTCAATCATCTTATGCTACCTTTGGAATGATTATGTGATCCTTAGAATTATCCGGTTGAAGTTAGGGTAGACTGTGTTAGTTTTGCAACCTGCAAGCTTTGTATCTTTGTTGTTGTCATATTTGTTGGCTTGCGTTTTCTTTCTTTTTTCACCCAAAATAAATTGTACTGTATGACTGGCAGTGTTGGTGCTTAAGTCGCAAACAAGGAAATCAGTTCCATTCCATAGTATCATATATTTACTAGATATACCAGTTTAAATGCAAACAAGAGTGTCAACAGAATAAATATTAGTTGTCAACTACAAGAACTAATTCAACAGAACAAATGTCAACATAATCATAACTGAGACATCGTGACATTATTTTCACACAGTGAACTGCTTGTAATATAACGTTCCATCCATATCTCAGAAGAACTGATAGTGTCAAGGCAGTTTGCACCTTAGAAGCAGCTCTTACAGTGGATTCAACTCAGCATTCAGCAAATAAATGTTCTGGTAGCTCTCACCTCATCACTCAGCTCCTTTGTTGATTCAACTCAGCACAAAAGTCCAACACTGCCACCTTACCTGTGTCCTTTTTGATCTAGTTTGGAAAGTGTTTTGCAACTATTACCAGGCCAGCCTACCGTGCACTTGTGTCTCCAGGTTGGCTTGCCACTTTACAGAAAAATTATTACCAGGCCAGCCTACCCTGCATTTGTGTTTCCAGGTTGGCTTGTCACTTTGCAGGAGGAAGTGTATGTACTACAATGTCATCACCCACAAAAAAAGATTGGCAAGGAGCCCCACCTTGAGCTAATGTGATGCCGTTCGTTTGAAAGTAGGAATCATCAGCATCATATCCTACAATCCTATTTAACCTTGACCATCAAAATGGTGAACCAGCAGCTCTTGCCCTTCTACTGTATCATATTCAGCTGATGTGCAATAGCTTGTGGACAACTGCTTCATAACAATACCCAGATAATTGATGGTGTATGTCCAGAGGAGAGAATATCCACACAAGCCATCATCATTTTTGCTGCTGACAGGGACACAGTGGCAGCAGGATAGACACACTAAACCTTCCTGCATTCTAGTTCACCCAAACACTTGGGCATGATATCTAGCACAGCCATATTTGTCAGGGTCTCAATATGGATCGCAGGTCCTACGATCCCACGAAGCTTAAACAATCTGGATCGGTCAATGGATCAGCATTTTATATGATCTATATGCAATGATCATAGGATAATGATCCTACTCACATACCAAATAAAGCATAAAATATGAAACTAACTAATTTTAATGTAAGTTTTAACTTTGTTAGGTACATTAACTTCCTATTATCTCGCTACATGTTGTTTTAAGTTCAACAAATGTTAACCTTAATATTGAATTACATAAGTTTAATTTGACTAAAATTGAAATATTTCTACTAAAAATTAAGTTTATTAAGTAGGCTTGTATAAATAGTTCCACTAAAAATTAAGTTAAAGACATAAAAAAATATGTCAGACATAAACGTCTCAGTATATACTTCACATTATATATCGAATATATGTAACTTTTAAATTCTGTCAGGATCATGATCCTACAATCCTTCCAGTGAAATGAAGAACAATCCTACCTAGGATCCTATCCTGATAACTTTCAGCACAGCCTCCTCAATCCTATTCATTTAACCCAGTGACTGTAATTAACACCAAAAATCACAACATACTCAGTAGGAGGACACAGTTTTGCTCAGCCTGTACGGATCCACCTCACAACCGTTGTTTCCTAATACTAACAACTATGTTCTCTGCTAGTCTCTACTCTCTACCCTCGAATCCAAATTATGGCACTGCATTCTCCACATCCAGACCAATTAAAGTGAAAGAGAGATAAATGCTATGAATTAGAGAGGTTGTGTTTAGCTATTTTACCTATTTACCGGCCAATGCAGCTGAATCCCCTGCACACGGCGAGCCACGCGGCAAAGAGCACGCCGAGGAGCACGAGATCCGCGAGGATGACCAGCCAGAGCTGGCGCCTCCACGTCCACCCGGCGCCGCAGCAGCGCTCCCGCTTGGGCGTCCTCCGCGCGAGCTCACCCTCCCTCCGCGCCGCCTCCTCCGCCTCGGCCTCGGCGGCGTCGACCTCTCCGGCCTCGCGCGCGAGCGCCTCCTCGTCGGGGAAGGGCAGGCGGAGCGCCAGCCGCGGCATCTCGTCGCGCATCCTGGGCTCGGGGAGGCATCGCAGGCTGCGGAGGAAGAGCAGGAGGTGGGACGCCGGGAGCTGCGGCGCGAGCGAGACCGCCGCGAGCGCGAGCGGCGGCGCGAGGAGCAGCGCGTGCGCCCGCCCCGCCGCTGAGTGGGTGACGTACCGGTGGTGCCGCGGCGCCGCGGCGACGAGGGCGGCGGCGAGCGCCGGAGGTCTTCGCCGCCGGGGCCGGCGGCGTCGGGCGGCGCGTGGGCGAGTTCGGCGACGAGGGCGCTGTCGCGGAAGGCGCAGGCGTAGAGCAGCGGGTGCGAGGCCGGGAGCATCCGAGGCAGCTCGGCGGCGCGAGAGATTCCCCAAGGATTCGGTTGGATTCGTGGGGAGGAGGAGACGGTGGCGTCGTTGTTGGTAGAACAGAACGGAGTTGGACGAAGCCAGACTGGTCTGGAGGAGTTGTTTGGTTTGAGTTTTGGGAAAAGAAAACAAATTTGTTTTGTTTTGCTCTTTTTTTTTTCTTTTTTGGATGTCTCTTATTAAAAAGCGATAGTTTTGGATCTGCCTTATAAAATTATAAAAACCAGGTGAGTATTTCAGGTTATTTGTGGAAAGGTTTCAGAGCGAAAAAAGAAAATATGGATGATATGTTGTAAAGAACGCATGATTAATCTAACAGTAAAAATGATTTGGGTGTTGAGTTCCTTTCTTTTATTATTAAAAAAACAAAGGGAAGGGTTAACTTATCTTAGAAAGGCATAAACTGCAGCAGTAGGGCATCTATATGTAACCTACTTTTTTGGCAGTAATTATATAACCAAATACTATATACTGTTCTTAAATTTAGTCAGTTCTAGTGGCCTAAACAATTAATTCCGTAACATGGAGCAGTACTAAACTGTTTGCTTATTGTTTATAGGTTATGTCATGTGTCTAGATTTTGAAGGAAGCTTTGCGTAGTGAGTATTATATTACAAATTTGAAGCTCTCTTGTAATTTGTACTCCGTGTTGGATAGCACAGTGTAGAGATTTTTTCACTTTATTTATGTTCAAACTACTCACCTCATGGTAAATACTACAATACTACACAATACAGTGGCAGGGTTTGTTTTATATTTGACACTGCATGTCGGATGTAATAAAACCCACTAAAAATAGAGTTGGTTTGAAATTTATAACGGGCATCCATGTGGGAGCTTAGCTGTTAGTGTTTGGATCTAACTAACATTAATTGCCGCTTATCAGCGTGTCCTACATTGGATTGACTTTGCTCAATTAATATTTTTCCCTCTCATCTACTCCCTCTGTTCACACTAGAGTCACAAATTGTGGACTATGTAACATCGGAACGGTCAAATTTGTAAAACTTTGATTATCGATATCATTTTAAATATTTAAATTGCATATATAAAAATTATATGTGTAATTTGTCTCAAGAGTACTTTCATAATAATATAATTTTATTAAGTTTTATAAACATATTATAATAAAAATTAGTGGTCAAAATTGTGTTTTGGATACCATGTTGTTGTCCAAAACGATAACTATCTATGACCGGAGAGAGTACTACTGTCGGGGTTTCGAGCACCGGCAAGTAAATTTGTAAGTCGAAGGGTCGCGCTTCCACTCCTCGAATGGTTAGACTTAAGTCCAAGATGTATACCGGTTCGGGCCGAAAGTCCCTACTCCAGCCAGTGTGGTGGTGTTGTATTACTCTTGGTACAGATGATCGCACAAAGTTTTACAAGTGAGAATGCCAATGGCTTAGCTCTCTCTTTGTTTTGCTCCTCCCTTGACTACGGGGTTCCCGCCTCCTTTATACGAAAGGAAGGGGGCAGTTACATCGAGAATCGGGAGGACGAGACGACCTATACTAGTGGCTTTGGTCCTTCGCTCGCCGACCGATCATCGCCTGCCTTGCCCATGCCGGTCGGTAGCTTAGGTGGTCGAGCGGTCGTATTTTCCGGAATGGGCGTACCGCCTCTGCGAACCTCTCGAGTGTTGACGTTGTTGCGCTCGGGCGCGGTGTTGCCTCGGGAGAGGCGCGCTTCGCTCAGACGTGACCGGTGATGGGATCGGGAGCATGACTTCGTCACCATTAAACCTTCTTGGGAAGGAGCCACCTACCCTTGTATAGTCGCCCGATTGACCCGTTCAGGGGGTACGTGGTCGCAGTGGTGGAAGTTTTGACACGCGCCCTTGGCGGGGTTGTCTTGGCACGATCGAAGTCGGGGATCCCGACCTGCGCGGGTCGGAGCTCGCTGGTCGGAGCCGATGGGATCCCGACCGCTGCGGGGCCTGGAGCTCGCTTGGTCGGAGCCGATGGGATCCCGACCGCCTGCGGGTCGGGAGCTCGCTTGGTCGGTAATGGGCTAGGAGCGGCCTGTTGGGCTTGAGCTGTGCTTGAGGCCACGGCCGTCGCTTTGGGCCGTTGGGTACGGCTCTGTTATAAGTATTCGCCAAGAGCCCCGAGCCCCGAGTGATTTCTGCAGATTCAATTGGGGTTGAGCTTGAAGAAGAATAGTGACGGGCTCGAGCAGCTGGTCTGACCGACAGTCGATGATTTCGCCAGTGTACCCTAACGGATCCGACGGTTGCCCGAAATCGCTCGGGTATTCGAACCGCGGGGCTTTGAATCACCTCGCTGCGCGGCCGCGTATGGCTTACGCGCGCCTACCGCTCGCCTTCCGGATCGCCGGGTTTCGGTGAAGGGCGCTTGCTTCTGACGTCGGATTTACTCGAGACGCTTAGTCTCCATCCGTTCGTATAAAAGGATACCATGGCTCGCTTGAGTGGTAAAGCTTTAAGCGAGAGAACTTTCTTTTGCTCTTTGGGATGGCTTTGGGGCATCCTCCGTTTTCGGTTTTGGCGATGATGTCGTGGTAGAAGAAGAAGACCTTTGGCCGAAGCCGGCCGAGTATGATCGGCGATGGCCGAACTCCGGAGGAAGAGGTCGCAGCCGTAATGCCGCCGCCGACGCGCCGCCGGGTCATCCCGAGGCTTGGGGTAGCACGGGAGGCCCTTCTGGAGGCGATGGCGCGAGGACGCCAACTGTAGTTGGCGCGGCTACGTCGATGTCGCTGAACGGCAAGAGCGACGGCTTATGATTCCGCAGCTGCGGCAGCTGACCCGTCGACCAGGCAAGGGCCTTCCAGCGTGCCGTCGGTGCCACCGATGCCGTGCGGATGTTGAAAGGTTTTGGCGCGGAGAAGGTCCTGCCGCAACGTAGTGTAGCTATTCTCGTGTCTCGCCGAGTATCGTATGTAAAGTCGTAAAGCTTGAGCTCGTTGGTCTATAATAAAATCTTCTTTTGTTCGTGAATTCTTTGTAATGAGTTTGCTTTGTGCCCGGTCGCCAGGACGACCGCGATGCCTTTGAGGTTTGGGTGTCCGAGCGCCGCTTAACGTCGTAGCTAGACCGTGCCTTGGTCGACAGGGATGACCGCGATGCCTCTTCGTGAGGTTCGGGTGTCCGAGTGCTCGTTTAACGTCGTAGCTAGACCGTGCCTTGGTCGGCAGGGACGACCGACCGTGCCTCTTCGTGAGGTTCGGGTTTCCTAGTGCTCGTTTAACGTCGTAGCTAGACCGCGCCTTGGTCGGCAGGACGATCGCGATGCCTCTCGCGCGAGGTTCGGTGTCCGAGTGCTCGCTTAACGTCAGTAGCTAGACCGCGCCTTGGTCGGCAGGACGACCGCGATGCCTCTTCGTGAGGTTCGGTGTCCGAGTGCTCGCTTAACGTCGAGCAAGATCGCGCCTTGGTCGGCAGGACGACCGCGATGCCTCTGCGTGAGGTTCGGTTTCCTAGTGCTCGCTTAACGTCGTAGCTAGACCGCGCCTTGGTCGGCAGGGACGACCGCGATGCCTCTTCGGAGGTTCGGTGTCCGAGTGCTCATTTAACGTCGTAGCTAGACCGCGCCTTGGTCGGCAGGGGCGACCGCGATGCCTCTTCGGGAGGTTCGTGTCCGAGTGCTCGCTTAACGTCGTAGCTAGACCGGGCCTTGGTCGGCAGGGACGACCGCGATGCCTCTTCGGGAGGTTCGGGTGTCCGAGTGCTCGCTTAACGTCGTAGCTAGACCGCGCCTTGGTCGGCAGGGACGACCGCGATGCCTCTTCGTGAGGTTCGGGTGTCCGAGTGCTCGCTTAACGTCGTAGCTAGACCGTGCCTTGGTCGGCAGGACGACCGATCGCGCCTTGGTCGGCAGGACGACCGACCGCATTTTGGTCGACAGGACGACCGCGATGCCTCGCGCGAGGTTCGTGTCCGAGTGCTCGCTTAACGTCGTAGCTAGACCGCGCCTTGGTCGGCAGGGTGACCGCGATGCCTCTTCGGGAGGTTCGTGTCCGAGTGCTCGCTTAACGTCAGAGCTAGATCGCGCCTTGGTCGGCAGGACGACCGCGATGCCTCTTCGGGAGGTTCGTGTGTGAGTGCTCGCTTAACGTCGAGCTAGACCGCGCCTTGGTCGGCAGGGACGACCGCGATGCCTCTTCGGGAGGTTCGGGTGTCCGAGTGCTCGTTTAACGTCGTAGCTGGACGTGGGCTCGCTTTACGTCGTAGCCGGACGCGGGCTCGCTTTACGTCGTAGCCGGACGTGGGCTCGCTTTACGCCGTAGCTAGACGGGGCATCCGCCCCGAGTCCTCGCCCGCGAGGGTAGCCGCGAGAGGAGTGGCCGCCGCCTATCCTACACGATACCCCATCCGCAGTGTGGAACCCGGAGGGGTGAGCGACGCGCTTACCGCGCTGGTTTGAACGCCGTGCTCGTGGAGCTTATAACGGTAGTCCGAGTGGGTCCCGGAGGTCCCGCCAAGGGGACCCTTCCGAGCGGACGGTCCCGAGTAGGGTGTCCCGCCTCGCGTGGGCGACCCATGAAAACCTTTCTTTACTCAATCCAGATGGATCCCGGGTCGTCACGACCCGTGGCATACCGGCCGCCGCCATCGATGAGCTCCCGGAGTGTGTGAAGTATGGTCTCTGACGCGGTAGAGGTGATTAGGTCGTCAGTCGACCTAACCGAGGGCCCACCGCGGGGCTCACCTCACACTTGCCCCTAACTCGAAGTTTTGGTGGGGCGGCCTTAAGCCCGTCTAGTGGGTTAGGCCTTTTGGTCCCACAGCTCTAGCTGGGCCCCCGGCGCAAGCCACAAAGCTTTTGCCATTTTGGGGCCGCAGCGGCCCAGCGGGCCTCTCGCTACGCCGAGCAACCGTCCCGCCAAGGCGCGGACGTGTCACTCGGGCGCGTCTTTACGATTTGTCCCACAAGATTTAATGTCGGGTGGAATTGGGAACGGAGTTACCAGCGCGGCGTGATGACGAGGCGAACGCGACGCTTCGCCGAGGGGGTGCGGTTGGTCGGTGCTGTTCGTCTTCTATAAAGATGCCCCGTAACGCTTCGCGACCACGCTTTTGCCTCCTCGCCTCCTGCTCCTAAGAACAACAAAGAGCCAAGGAAAGAAAAACTTAGCCTTCTTCTTCTCCTCGCAAGAATGTCGTGGCCGGAGTGTTCGCCTGTGCCACCAAGCCGGTCAGTGAAGAAGGGCTTCCTCCCGCGCAGATCTCTCCGGATGGAGGGTGCCGACGGGCCGCCAATCCTCGCCGCGAGACGATGAGGTCGTGGTGCCCGCCTCGCTTTTCGAGCGGCTTTGGCTTTGCCGCCGCATCCATTCGTCCGGGATGCTCTTCTACTACAAGGCGGAGGTGCACCACCTCAATCCGAACGGGTCCTCCACATCGCCATCTTCATTACGCCGCGCGAGGCTTTCTGGGATCGAGCCGCGACTGGGCGCCGTGGAGGCATCTCTTCCAAGCAAGGCTCGGAAGGACAAGCCCGATGACGCAAAGAAGACCCATCGGCGGCATGGCCTTCCGGCCCGGTCCGGCCGGAGCGCGAGTATATCGAGGTCAGCCGCCGTCGTCCAACAAGGGTGGCGCCCGAGTGGTTCTACGTTCGAACGCCGGAGCGCGCCCGCCTTCACGGCGAACCCTCGTGGCGGGGAGGAGGGAACTGGGCGCCGAGAAGAAGGAAAGAAGAAGGTGGCCCCGATTGTGAGCAAATCGGGGCCCTTAGGAGGCAAGGCCTCACCGGGGCGCGGCCGTGCGTGCTTTCATGGGGATGCGCGTGCAACCTCGATGCATGTGCCTCGCCCCTATTTCGCACGAGGGGATCCGACCGCATGAGGATGGTGGAGCGAGCTGGCCTCAATCGAGATTGAGGCCCGTGGCCGCCGTTACGGGTGGAGGCGCCATGGAGGTCGCTTGTGGCCTCCGGAATCGCTTCTCGTGCGCACTTCAACTGTAGGTTAATGGAATTTTCTTTCGCCTCTTTCCCTGCTTTTGCCTTTGGTATCTGTTCGACCGGCGCCTCACACCTCCTGGGGCTCTTGGGCTGATCTCGGCGCCGCTCCCGTGAGAGAAGGAGGCAAAGGCGGTGGCCCGAAAGCGAGGTCAGACATCTCGATTCCTCCCGCAAGAAGCGGAAGGAGGAGAGGAGGAAGGGAAGGAAGGAGAGAGCGCGCGGCGAGGGCAGCGTGGTGAGGATATATCGAGGCTATCACATGGGGACAACCTCCTTCGGTAGCGGCGGAGCACTCTCGAAGGCGATATCGCGATTCCCGACCATGGATCGGCGGCGGTCCGGCGCGACTGCTGAAGGCGACACCGCCAACAAGCGGCTGGGGCCTCAGCGGGGTGACCGCGCGTCGCCGTCGTCATTGCGCCATGGGGGCGGCCGAAGCGGCGGCAGATTCGCCTCTGAGGGGGACCGCTGAAGAGGCGCGCGTGCGCGTACTCGCTCGGCTCGGTAAGTACCCTTTCTTTTGTTTTGTTCGAACACTTAGCGTTAGCAGCCCGAACGGCCACTAAGTGTGTTTTGTGACGCAGGCGCCTACACGGTGTGACCGTGGTGCGTCCTCGTCGACCCGCAGGATGGCGCCGATCGCACCGCTGGCGGTCGGCCGCTACCGTCATGGAGGATGGGGCCTCGCCGGCCGAGGTCGGCGAGGGCTCCGCCGCCTCGGCGCGGTTGCCGCCGATCGGTGTGATCGTCCTCGCGGAGGAGGATGCGACAACTCGGTCGGCGATCGCGCGGCCGAGACGGTCTGGGTGCCGGGCGCCCGACCCTTTCCCGAGGAGGCGCCGGCTGAGGCCCCGCAGGCGCAGATTGCCATGGGGATCCCCGAAGGATCGGGCCCGCCATTGCGCCGATGGTGCTCGAAAGGGCGCCCGCCCGAGCAGACGACCGAGGGCCCGCCGGGAGTGGCCCTTGGGTCGAGTCGACAAAGGACGGAGGAGGCGAGTGGGTCGCCTTCGAAGAAGCGCGCTCGACGCCGAAGCGGAGATAGAGCAGATCCGAAGGGTCGACTCTGCTCGAATCTTCCAAAGAAGGCGCTGACGTGGTGGCCGGGAGTCCGGCCGATCTGCTTGGTAAGTTGATGGAAAGGCTGGTTTTGTAAAATCTCGACTACCCGCGGTGACGCTTAATGGATAGCTCGCTGGCAAGATCTCCGCCCGCTGAAGGCAGAGCCGAACTCCCGCAAAGACTTTGGATAGCCGGAGCGGCCGCCGAGGAGGAGTGCAATGGCCGTCTTGAGCTACGCCGTCCCAAGAGGCTCGCGCGGCGGCGCGGTCGGAGGCGGCGGAGCCGCCAAGGGCCGAGGAGACCACGGCGCCCTCTTCGATTCACGCTGGGGCCCAATCTTCGAGCGCGAGGTGGCGAGCTCGAATCCTCCTCGCGGAGGCCATCGAGGCCAAGGATGCCGCCGTCACCGCGGAGGGACCGCAGCAGCGCAGCAACCCGTCTCGCGGGTCGAGGGACCAGCTCTGGGACGCCGACCGAGTTCGCTCCGAGCGGGATTGCCTGTAGGACTTAGCTTCACGAGGACTTCTTACGAGGCGCTTAAGGAAGAAGCCGCAATCGACCAACTCTGCTGCCGGTAAGTGTCTTGATTCTTCAATTAACTCGGTGGTGCGACCCACGAGCGAGCTTATCTGGGACGCCGAAACCGCAGAGGCACGAGGAATCGAGCATCGCCGTGGGCGCAGAAGGCGCGGCAGATGCCCGCGACGTGGCGATCGCGCCCGGACGAGGCGCGAGCGGCATCGAAAGTCGCCGAGGACGGTCGGGCCTCGATTGGCGCCGAGCCGCACTTAGCGAGGCCGGTCGGGAGGTTCGCGTCCGCGCCCCGGGCGATGCGAGCTCGAGCGCTTTTCGCTTCGCTACCGCCCGAAAGCGTAACGCGCCGAGAGGCGGTGACGGTTGGCGCCGCGCTGGGCCTCCTCTCTCGCTGGTCAATACCATCTCGCACTATGATGGCATCGACCTCGCAGCGGTGGCAGCAAGCGCCGCCGGAACCGGACCGACGACAAGGTCGATAGGTTCGAGTTCTTGGTTGAGCCGACGCCGAGATCGCCACCACGCCTCGCCGCAGATGGCCCTCGAGGAAGAATAAAAGCGCTTAGATTTTATCCTTTCATTGATTGTAAAGATCACAAGTTTTATAGACAATCTTAAGTTTAACAAGTTCCGGATGCCTCTTGCCCCTTTTGTGTTTTTGGTGAACGCCGATCGGCCATAGCCCTAAGGACCGCAGGGTCACTTATGCGTGGGTCGGGTTGCGTCGGGAGGGTTAAGAGGATAGGAATCTTGGTTACTCGCCAGCTTATGCGCACTTGTGAGGAGAGAGTGTTTCCGACCGACAGAGGATCGCCCACTCGCACTTCCTTCTTCCGTAAAGCGCTACTTAGCAACCGTAGCCGGGCGAGGCCGTAACGCTTGGGTCGAGAGGTTACCGCCGATGGACCCCGTGCTCGGTCTCGACACCGAACCGCACGAGCGCGTGAGTTAGCCGAGTTGGCGCGGGAGGAGTGTCCTCGATCGACTTTGAGGTCGCTCCACTCGGCATTTCTTCTTCCGCAAGCGCCACTTAGCAACCGTAGCGGGGGCGAGGTCGTAACGCCGGGTCGAGAGGTTACCGCCGGGAGAGACCCTATAGTCACCGGTCACCGACCCACATAAACGCCGACCAGAGCAGCTGAGCAGGGCGCCATAGGCCCCGAGCGCCGCAGGCGACCAGTGCTCTCTAAGGGTAAGAGTAAAGACCAAGTCGAAAGAAGAAAAGAGATTAGGGATAGAATCGCCTTAACTTTTCTATGTTCCAAGCGCTTGGCGTGATACGACCGCTCGGCGCCCTTGAGTCGAAGGTGCGGTCGGAGAACCTCCACGACGGTGAAGGGCCTTCCTGTGGTGGCGATAGCTTGTGCTTGTCCTGCCGGTTTGGACCCGACGCAGACTAGGTCACCGGTCCAAGGATCGCCTCGAACTCGGCGGTGTGATAGCGCCGCAGAGCTTGCCGATATCCGCCGATCGCAGATGGCCACATCACGCGCCTCGCCGAGCCGGTCGATGGCGTCTTGTTGCGGCGAGCCCCGAGCCTCATCGGGCTTGTAGTCTTGGGGCGCCATACTCGTGTCGTTGGCAAGCAAGACACTTTCAAGCGAACACCATGAAGAACGGTGTAAACCCGGCCGCCGGGTGGGCGTGGTCCGCAGACTCGGAGGACGGAGGTAGCTCGGCCGCCACCGACCGGCGAAGTGCTTGAGCCGATCAAGATTCGTGGCTTGAGTCCTTGAAGGATCATGCCATTGTCACGCTCAACTCGCCGTTGGTTCGTGGATGGGCCACGGTGCCCAATCGACACGGATGTTGAAGTCGCCGCAAAACTCGAGGAACTCCTTCCCATGAACCGCGTTAGCTGTTTCGGTGATGATGGAGTTTGGAACTCGAACCAAAACGATGTCGCGAAGAAGATGGCGCGCCGTGCCGACGCGGACGCCACGACGGCTTGGCCTCTATCCACTTGGTGAATTTATCCACCGCGACTAGAAGATGAGTAAAGCCCCGGGCGCTTTCTTGAAGGGCTCGACCAGATCGAGTCCCCAAACCGCAAATGGCCGTAATGGGATCGTCTGTAAGGCTTGAGCGGCAGATGTATTTGCCGGCAAAGAATCGCACCTTCGCAGTGCGCACGATCCGCTTCGGCGTCGGACACGCGGTCGGCCAATAAAACCTTGCCGAAAGGCCTTTCCTACGAGGATCGGGCGCATCATGGTGACCGCAGACCCGCCATGGATATCGAGCGAGAGTCGCTTCCCTTGGTCGGCCGAACGCATTTCTGCAGACCCGGAGGACTCCTCTTGTAAAGGTCCGGGCCGACCAAGACGAAGTTTTTTGCCGCCGAAGCGAGGCGCCGGCCCTGGCCGGTCGGAGGAGCGACCCGCTCGTCAAACGGTCGGTGAAGGGCTTCCTCGGTCGGATTCGCCATTAACACGCAGCGGGTTGACCTTGCCGAAGTCTACGCCGGCCGCGGCGGCGGTCGGGTGACCGTGGCTTTGGCGTGTCGAGGTCGCTTACCATCGAGCCCGGGCTTGACGGAAGGCCGCGGAGGTCGCAGACGAAGATCCCAAAGGGATCGGCCCTCTCTGGAGGCAAGATTGGCTAGGTGATCGGCTTCACCATTGTAGCGCTCAGAGCTATGGTGGAGCTCAAACCCTTAAACCGTTCTTCGAGCTCGCGCGCTTCTTGACAAGACGCTGCCACGCGGGCGCCCCGGTTCTGCGGCCTTCATGACCGGTCGACAACAAGCTTGAGTCCCGTGGGCGAGAGTCGGTGAGCACCGAGGTCGGCAATGATCCGAGACCGCTGACGAGCCAGATTCGGCGATGTTGTTGGTCGCGTCAAGAGCAACTCGATAAGCGATAGAGCCTGTTCTCGAGCGGGAAATAAGATTTACTCCTGCGCCCGCGCCGTTCTTGGTGTAGGACCCATCAAAGTACATTGTCCAGTACTCGGGATCTTCTATCGCCGGTGGCGCCTGGGCTTCGGTCCACTCGGCGATGAAGTCGGCCAGGGCCTGGGACTTGATCGCCGTCCGAGGGACGTATGTTATGCCGTGGCCGCTGAGTTCGAGCGCCCACTTGGCTATCCTTCCCGAGGCGTCGCGGTTGTGGACGATCTCGCCGAGTGGGGACGCGGTCACCACGGTGATGGCGTGCTGGTCGAAGTAATGGACGAGCTTTCTCTTGGCGATGAGTACCGTAGAGCGCAGCTTCGCACTGCGGATACCGAAGTTTTGGACTCGGAAGCACTCGCTGACGAAGTAGACTGGCCGTTGCACCTTGAGTTCACGGCCTTCCTCCGCTCGTTCCACCACAAGGGCCGCACTGACGACTTGAGCAGTGGCGGCGATGTAGAGGAGTAGTGGTTCGCCTGGTGCCGGGGCGACCAGGACCGGAGGTGAGGATAGGAAGGCCTTCAGCGGCGAGGCCTCCCGAGCCTCCCGGGTCCAAATAAAGCGGTGGATTTCTTGAGCAACCTATAGAGCGGATTCCACGCCGCCAAGGCGAGACACGAAACGGCTCAAGGTCGCTAGACACCCTGTTAGCCTCTAGACTCCTCCGAGGTTAGGAGCCGGGCCCATCCTTGCGATTGCTTGAGATTTTCTCCCGATTTGCCTCGATACCTCGCCGAGATGATGAAGCCGAGCAGCTTCCTTTGGGAACCCCAAAGACGATTTCTGGTTGAGCTTTATACGGAATCGTCAAGATTCGCGAAATTCTCTTCCGGATCTTGCAATAAGGTCGAGCGATTCTTGGTCTTCACGACTATGTCGCCGACGACGCCTCAACGCTGCGGCCGATCCGGTCGTTGAAGCACGCTTGCATACATCGCCGGTATGTAGCGCCGCGTTTTTAGGCCGAACGGCATTGTGACGTGCGTAACGAGCCGAATGGCGTGATGAAGGAAGTCGCGAAATGGTCGGACTCTTCATGCTATCCGTGGTAGCCCGGTAGGCATCCGAGAAGGAAAGAGACTCACACCCAACGTGGAGTCAATGACTTGGTCGACGCGGGCAAGGAACGGGTCTTTGGGACACGCTTTGTTGAGACCCGTATAGTCAACACACATTCTCCATTGCCCATTTTTCTTTTTACAAGTACGGGTTGGCTAGCCACTGGGTGGCGCACCTCTTTACAAACCCCGCGCGTAAGCTTGGCGATCTCCTCCTATGATCTTGCGCCTCTCCTCGTCGGCAAATAAGAAGCGTTGGGCGGCCGCTTTGAGCCCGGTCGGATGCTCAAGGAGTGCTCGGCGACTTCCTTGGGATTCCCGGCATGTCGGCGGACCTCCATGCGAAGACGCCTTTGTTGGCGCGAGAAAGTCGACGAGCGCTTTCCTATTTGGCGGGAGCATGGCTCGACCAAGACGGTCTTGGTCGGTCGCAGGATCGACCGCAACCTTCTTTGTGTCCTCGACGGACTTGAAGGATCCCGCCCGACTTGCCGGATTCGGGCGGACTCGAGGCTTCCTCCCGAGATTGATAAGCTCGGCGGATGCGATGATCGCCGAGGCAAGCTCGCAATCGCCAAGGCTGCAGCTTGTAAGCGAGCCGAAAAGACGATGCTACTGCTATGGCTCCCGAGGTCCGCATCTTCACTGAGGTAGCATAGCCGGGACCGCCATGAACTTGGCGAGCATGGCCTCCCAGATAGCGTGATAGGAGCCGTGGAAATCCACAACCTCGAAAGTGAGGGTTTCGGTCGCGAAATTTCCTGGTTCCCAAGGTGACGGCAGTCGACCGCCTCGAGCGGATGGGCTGTTGGCGGGGATGACGCCGTGGAAAGGAGCCTTGCTCGGTCGGAGACTCGAGCGAGGAATCCCCATGGCGCCGAGCGCCTCCACGTAGAGGATGTTGAGCCCATTGTCACCATCCATGAGCACCTTGGTGAGGCGCTTCTTCCCACGACGGGTCGACTACCGGTACCTTCCCTGGGGGCGGATCGAGGTGATCGGTCGATCAAAGGTGATCGGAAACTCCGACCACCGAGATATCGGGGACGATGGCGCGACGGTGTGGACCTCGCAGAGGCGAAGTTTAAGCCGGCGCTTGTCGGCAGAACACGCCGCCCGCCAAAGATCATGAGGCGTACCGCCGAGTTCGGGAACTCGTCGTCCGCTTTTTCTCCGCGCCCGTGGGGCCGTGGCGGCTTCTTTCCTTTGCCCCGCGCGTTGCGGGCTGAGAGGAAGCGCCTCGTGACTTCGCAGCCCCGATACTTGTGCTTGACAGGAACCCGTGGTTCGCACGGCCGCCCATCAATTTCTCAAAGTGGTCGGGCGCGACGGCCGGTCGCGACTCGCCGCTTGGCAGTGGCCGATCGTGGCGACCACTGAGGTTCGCGGATCTGCTTTCCATGCCGCTCGCTTGTCCGAGCGGTCGGAAGGATCCGATTCGGACGCCGCCCTTGTCGGGCCTTCCTTCCTCGAAGATAGCCCCACACCTCCTCGCGGAGGCGTGGTTGGTGGCGATATCGAGGAGCTCCTTGGTGGTCTGGGCTTGAGATACCACCAGTGCACCGTGGCCTTGCGAGGTGCCAGATGAATGCTCCCACGACATCGGCGTCGGAGATGTCGGGAGCTCGTTGCATTGGCGGAAAACCGCCGGATGTAGTCCCGAGAGTTTCCACGGCCGCTGCAGCCCTTCAGTCCAGGAGTTACCAGGCGCTTGTAGGTGCCACGAAGTTGCCGACGAAGAGATTCTTCAGTCACCAGCCTCGATGGTTCGGCGGGCGGTACTCGGGCCAAGCTCGGCCGAGTCTGCGAGGTAGATGGGAAGGTATTGGATCATGAAGAGGTCATCCGTTGCTCCCGCCCGGCATGCGAGCCAAGAGTCTTCGAGCCAAACCCCGGGTTCGTGGCCCTGTACTTGGCGATGTTGGTCGGCGCCGGAACTCGGCAGGAAATCGCTGGCGGATCCTCGCGCGTAGCCCGTGGTCCGACCATCGGGGCTTGGCCGCGCGCGGCGCCCGCCGCCCACAACACGTGAGTGGCGGCCTCCTCCGCCGCTTTCTCCGCGCCGAGGGTGGCGCGAACGTCGAGGCGCGCCGGGCGCCGCGCGCGGGCGCGCGAGGCTGGGGTGGTTCGTGGTGTGGCGCCGTCTTGCCGGACCAACGGCCACGGCGGCAGACGGGCCCGGTGACCAGAGGTGGCGCCAGAGCGGTAGGAGCCGGAGGCCTGCATGTGTTGCACGGCCGCACGCTCCACCAGCCCCCGGAGGTTGTGGTACGTGGCTTTGGCCTCCGGGTCAGCCGGCTCCGGGAGGCCTCGAAGCAGCATCGCAGCTGCAGCCACGTTCTGGCTTGCATGGGGGAAGAACCGAGGGCCGTTGGATTCTTCCGCCCGCTTGGTACACTGTCGCGCGTTAGCGCCGCCGCCGCACTGCCGCCTCGGCTCATCCCGCCTGTGCTAGCTCGAGTCGGTCGAGCTCACCGCGCTTATCCACTCTTCGCGCCGCCGCCGAGTTCGACGCGGCGAGCTTGAGCGTGTTCAGCACGCTCGCGCTGGTGTTCCTCCTCCTGCGCCTTAGTGCGCCGGATGGGGCCCCCTGTAACCGTGGGGGTTATGATCAAATCGGCCGTGCCCGCCATGTTGCACTCGCGAGAGCCGCCGGCGGCGGTACTCGTGTCGAGCCGGAGTCGTGGTGGAAGAGTCTTCCAAATAGCCGTGGATGGAGGCCGCATGTAGCCGCCCATCGCCACAAGTTGTGAGCTGCAGGGTGACACGGCCACCGCCCGCCCACGGAGCTTCGCCAGACGCGCGCGGCGCGCCCGGCCCGCTTTGGGACTCGCAGGTGCTCAAGCCGAGCTTAGCGGTCGCCGAGATGGCGCCCGGCTTCGGCGGCGCCGGGCATCCGCCGGCGGCGGATGAGCGTAAGCCTCCCGCCGTGGTGACGGCAAAGTTGAGGGAGCCGGCGGATCCGCTCTCCGCGTGGTCGTGCTGCCGCGGATGAAAGATGCCATCGTGAGGCGAGCGAATCCGAGATGGTGATGAAGACGCGAAGACCCCTACCGGGCGCGCCAACCGCCGGGTTTCGAGCACCGTAAGTAAATTTGTAAGTCGAAGGGTCGCGCGCTCCACTCCGAATGGTTAGACTCGGAAGTCCAAGATGTATACCGTTCGGGCCAAAGTCCCTACTCCAGATTCGTGTGGTGGTGTTGTATTACTCTTGGTACAGATGATCGCACAAAGTTTTACAAGTGAGAATGCCAATGGCTTAGCTCTCTTTTGTTTTGCTCCTCCCCTTGCCTACGGGGTTCCCGCTTCTTTATACGAAAGGAAGGCGGTGTTACATCGAGAATCGTGGGGAGGAGAGGCGACCTATACTAGTGGCTTCGGTCCTTCGCTCGCCGACCGATCATCGCCTGCCTTGCCCATGCTGGGTCGGTAGCTTAGGTGGTCGAGCGGTTAGGTATTTTCCGGAATGAGCGTACCGCCTCTGCGAACCTCTCGAGTGTTGACGTTGTTGCGCTGGCGCGCGGTGTTGCCTCGGGAGAGGCGCGTCTTCGCTCAGACGTGGCCGGTGATGGATCGGGAGCATGACTTGGTCACCATTAAACCTTCTTGGAAAGGAGCCACCGCCTTTGTATAGTCGCCCGATTGACCCGTTCGTGGGGTACGTGGTCGTTAGTCGTGGAAGTTTTGACACGCTGCCCTTGGCGGGGTTGTCTTGGCACGATCGAAGTCGGGGATCCCGACCGCTGGGTCGGGAGCTCGCTTGGTCGAGCCGATGGGATCCCGACCGCGGGGTCGGAGCTCGCTTGGTCGGAGCCGATGGGATCCCGACCGCTGGGTCGGAGCTCGCTGGTCGGAATGGGCTAGGAGCGGCCTGTTGGGCTTGAGCTGTGCTTGAGGCCGCCGGCTCGTCGCTTTGGGCCGTTGGGGTACGGCCTGTTATAAGTATTCGTCAACTACCTATAAACAACACGCTAGTACTGTAGTGCTCACTCCGGTCACAAATATATGCCGTTTAGGATATAGATGTAATCAAACTTTCGAAACTTTCATTATTAGTATCTTTTAAAATATTTAAATTGGATACATAAAAATTATATAGGTAGAGTTTGTCTCGAAAATTAATATCATAATTTTATAATTTTATTGGGTTTTACAAATATATTATAATAAAATTAGTGATTAAAGTTTTTATTTTGGAGACCATGACCATATCTAAAAACAACGTGCATTTACACGGAGTACTACTCTTTAGCTCATCTGAGGCCTAGTTTGTTCGCGTAGCCACTGTAATGTCTAAGAGGACGTGGTTGAGTGGGATGAGATGGTCATGTACTATTTGGTTCCATTGTTTTGAGTGAATGGAATTGTTGAATGGGATGAGATGGTTTATAGGGAATATCCATCAAATTTGAATCCACCATTTGGTATAAGCAACTAAACACACCCTAAGTCATGTTTGGAGCGCAAAATTTCAGGTAGAATTACGGTTTCGTGTCGTTAAATCTATATATTCCAAATAGGTCCTTTATACGCCGGTATTTTAGTGAGGGAAATCGTAATCACTCCGTTGCTTCGCAACTTCCATTTGGAACAATAACCAGAGTAAGGCATGTTTGGAGTTTGCGCAGCGTTGTGCTTGTCGGTGGCGATTGCAGTTTGCGCAACATACCATGCATTCATCCCAAACCAAGAAGCGGATTTACGAAATACGTAAGCTACACAGCACTGCTATACAAATACAATACCATTACAATCACTAGACCCTTTCAGCGTCTACGCTTTCGTCTTTAAACCACTAAGGCGTAGTTTAAACTGACGCTAACAATAACCCATCGTGCATAAGTTATATATATGTGGTACAGTTGCGTACGTGCACGCAGAGTAACCCATCACTTCGTCAGTGGCAGATGGGGCACATCATGAGGCCGTTCTCGTTGCACTTGCCGCACCTCTCCACGTCGCCGCTGGCGACCACCTTGCAGCTGCCGCCGCACCCCCAGCACGGCACGAACCGCGCGCCGCCGCACCCTTCGCAGCCGCGGCCGTCTTTGGCGGCGCAGGCCTCACCGCGCGCCCTGGCCCACCGCATCATCTCCCTCAGCTTCCCGCTCTCTGCGAGCTCCGCGCACGCCTCCGGGCCGCCCAGGTACCGCCCCATCACGAACAGCCGCGGCGGCGCCGAGCCCTCGCCGGCCAGCTCCCGGAGCTCGCGCAGGTACTCCCCGTGCAGCGATACGTCGCGCTCCTCCACGGACACGCCCCCGCCCGCCGTCTCCGCGCAAGCCTCCACCGCCTGCCGCGCGCGCTCGCAGTCCTCGAACGTGCGCCGCACGCCGCGGAGCGACGTCGTGTACAGCACCACCCCGCCGCCCGCGGCGCCTGGTGGGCGCCGCTCCGGGTACCCCTCGAACGGGTCCCTCCGCCGCCACTTGGCGGCGCCGTCGTTGTTCTTGTTCTCGCGGTCCCGCATCAGAAAGGGGTTGTCCTTCACGGCGCGCCGCCCCGTGAGCTCCGGCGGCGGCGGCGGCTTCCTGTCAGCATCCTCAGCACCATGCACGTATGGCGGCGGCGGTGCCTTCTTGCTAACCTCGTCTGTGCCAGCCACGAGCGCCTGCGACGGCTGCTTCTTTGGCGGCGGCGGCGGCTGTGACTGCACTTGAGCTGTTGGTTGCTGTTGCTGCTGCTGCTGCTGCTTCTTCTTCTTCTTCTTGGGAGGAGGCTTGGGATTGGTCGCCGGCTTGGAGTTTAAAGTAGGCTTGATGTCTTCCAGGGCCTTGCTCACCTCCGACCAGGAAGCCGGGGCGAGCTCGTAGCTATCGAGCTTCTCGAGGAGAGGGAGCGGCACGACGGTGGTGGGCTTCTTGGCGTCTTCCTCCTCCTCTTCTTCATCGTCGCCGCCATCGTCTTGGTCGGCCTCGACGTCGCCGTTGGCAGCGTTGTGCTTGTCGGTGGCGATGAGCCAGGGCTCCTCGACGGCGCTGATGTCGAAGAGGGAGACGCTCGTGGGCGGCGGGCGGTAGACGTCGGCCAGCGCGACGTCCTTAGAGCCCGCGCACCCCATGAACTTGTTGGCTGGCTAGCTCTGGCTGGCCGGTGGCTTGTGGGATGGAATGGAAGGGGAGGAGGGTTTGGAGTGGCTGCGTGGTGATAAGATGACGCATCCCTGCGCGCCCGGGTTAACATCATAGTTGCTTCCGCTGTTCTGCGCCATAGGAATTAGCGTTTCCTTTTCATTTGCCTGTGTCTTGTCCTCCAAACCGGTGGCGGAGCTTCAACCCCCCAGCCCTCTATAAGCAGCGATTAAAGGTGCAATTTAGCTCACATATAATTGAATATATAGTATACTGCTTACGTGCTGAAATATAAGTCTATTTTGTCTTTTCCTTTATCATCCCTATATCGTTATACCCCTTTATTAAAAAATACTCTAATAATGATTATAAGATACTCTAAATTGAGTTGCATGAAAATTTTTCATCAAAATCCACTTTTTATAGCATAATTTGTGTATACACTTCTTTTATATATGAAAAATGGTATATAAAAATAACAAAAGGCTTCAATAAAAAAATTTCAACAAAATCACATTAAAGTATCTTGGAATTACTATTGAATTATATTGAAAGTGATAAAGGAGTATAACATATTTGTTTAAGTGGTATATGGAAAGTGGTAATATGTACTCCTAAGAGTACATAATATGCTTCATATATATGTGTGTGTGGGCGCGCGCGCGCATACACACATCTATACATATATACATACATATATATATATTGTGTATGTGTACACATATACATACATACATACACGCATCTACTATATATATATATATATGTATATATATATAGTATAATTACTTGGGACACCATGGTGCTTAGGCACCATGATCTAAAATAGATATTTTTTCTATGTATTTTCATGCGATTTTTTTTGAAATTTTTAGGATGATGAGTTTAACCAATTTACTAACTAGTTCAAACAAGTTTGAACTGAAATTCAAACTATAGTTTCCCTTTTTGATGATAGTTTGGTTGTAGGTATGTGCTGATTATATATATATATTAGCAAAACATGTGATCCAAACTCGTTCAAAATTTTTGAATTCGAGTACATTTTTTCAAAGGTATGGGTTTCATTTGAATTGTTATAGATGGGTATATACCCTAAAACTGAAATTTTTGAAAATTATACTCGAATATGGCTTGAATTTGCACATTTGAAATCATGGTGCCCAGGCACCATGGTGCCCAGGCACCATGGTGCCCCATTTCGGCTTCCTATACGTACGTACGTACGTACGTACGTACGTACGTACATACATACATACATACAGTATAATTACCTAGGGCACCATGATCTAAAAAGTACATTTTCTCTATGTATTTTCATGCAAATTTTTTTAAAATTTTTATGATGCCAAGTTTAACCAATTTACTAACTATATAGTTAGAGTTTCTTTTTTTGATGATAGTTTAGTTGTAGGTATGTGCTGATTTTATATATAAATTAGCAAAGCATGTGATCCAAACTTGTTCAAAATCTTTGAATTCGAGTATATTTTTTCAAAGGTATGCGTTTCATTTGAATTGTTATAGATGAGTATATACCCTAAAAATGAAAATTTTGAAAAATATACTCGAATATGACTTGAATTCGCGTATTTGAAATCATGGTGCCTTATATATATAATAAAAGTATTTTGCAAAATAAAATCTAATAACATTATTTTCATATAACCAATTTATATACTTAACATATATTAATGGTCAATATTTTAAATTTTCAACGAAGGATCTTAGACGGACTTATATAGCGAGACCGATATAACTTTGTTGCAGTAAATACAACTAAGTATTTAGAGATTTAGTCCAACGACGATATTCCACAAGCTAAAACCTCCCAAAAGGAGAAAAAAAAATGAAGGATCAAAAGCGTGATGCACAATTTGTCGCAGACTTGATATGAAATTATCGTTTATCTAGCTCCAAGTACCTTGTTTTTTACAAATCTAACCACCCACATGTGCATTTGTAAATTTGACTCCCTTCTCCAGCGCGAAAGACAAGTGAAAGCTGGTCGGCGCCACGACAGGGCGAACAAGCAAGGAAGCACGTGCAGGTAAGGGTAGGTGAGCGCGCGAGAGGCATCCTACCGTGCCCAGGTTGAATGAAAGGTGCTCTACCCCGATAGGCCATGCCCTGCTCTCACGGTTTGTCATGCTCCCGAGGAGCCGGTCGCCTTTCGCACTCCTCGAGCACAGCAAAGGACAGGTGTCGCCTGTCACACCTTCCACGATGAGGGAGAAGACCAAATTTACAAATACATGTTAGAGATGGCTAGATCTATAATAAAAAAAGAAGATAATTACGTCATTGTACCTAAGCTATGAGGGCTCTCGGCCATATGGACAATTCAATATACTCATTAGCGCTTGATCCGAAGATGTGGATCATCCAGGCACAATAACGTAGCATACTCCTGTGTGAATCGGGGTTTCTTATATCTCACTTTGTATTCACTCGTGGGATCTAGGCGCCTAGGCGGTCCGGGGGTGCCACAGCTCCGCACAACACACGCAGGACCCAATAGCTGTTGCACTGGCACACAGGACACAGGTTTCTGACTTCTGACAGCGAAGTCCGTATCTTTTTTCTTTTTCCGTACTACTGTGGCCGTGGGCCCTCTCACTGGTGACTCGTCCTGGTTTTACCACTACAAGTATAGTCCTTATCATCTTTGGCTGCATTTTCTCATGGAGTTCATAGTTACCACTTGTTTTTTCTGATTGTAAGACGTCTAACGTCTTGCCCCACGTACAGCCGGAAATTGGATCATCAGAATAATGGCAGTTTGAGAACATGACACGCACAATGCCTAACAAAAAATTGAAATATTTAATTATCGGCCCCTTCACCACGGTATTAGATTTCCCATTTCTGATGAGAGCTTACAACTTCAAATGAAAAAGCAGCAGCTTCTTGGTACAAACTTGCAAACATCGGTCTAAAACATTTTGAGGTGTTGCACTCTTATGTCTTCAACGCCATCCAAACAAAACACATATCCACATGGTTACTTGACTACTGATGCTAAAATCAAAAGCATACTGATTTATTTTTGTTTTAGTACATCTCGCAAATCAACTATGTTATCGTACAGAAGCAAC
Organism: Otatea glauca; assembly: GCA_036346275.1. Lineage (NCBI taxonomy): Eukaryota > Viridiplantae > Streptophyta > Magnoliopsida > Poales > Poaceae > Otatea > Otatea glauca. The sequence continues at coordinate 13,021,043 of CM070711.1, read as the reverse complement.
AGATACTCAAGACTGTACAAAACTCATAGCACCAAAGAAATGTTCCTGACATACTTCGCAGTTGTAGTCCGGGTTCAGAACCCGGGCCAGCTCCTTCTTGCTAAATAAGTTTATTATGAGACGTTTATTAGATTCCACATATCAAAATGTGAAATCCACGTTTGAAGTTAGCACAATGATTGTGTCAAAAGCCTCCTAAAAGTTCTCCCTTTTCCCAAAAAAGAAACTAAACCAACACCCAGCAAATAATTTCCAAAATTTTCATATGCATGACCAATGACAATATTTGCACCAGATGCCCATGTAAACGCAAAGCCTGGCTAACACCATTCAGACTGATGATACATTAAGCTAGTCCTTCTGTATCATCTAACAGCCTTCATTAGGTATTCTTGTTTACTAAGGAAGTTTTTTTTATTTCCTAATGCCCATGACCATGCTATTACTGCAGGAGTTTTTCGATTTCCTAATGCCCATACTATTACTGAACCAGGATGTTGTAACATTAAAATCAACAGGCAAAGTTCACGAATACAAGTGTAAGATTAGAAACTTGTATTATACACTTGTCACAAAATCACTTTTCACAAAATAAACAGGACTGAGAAATATATAGCAAACAGGGTAACAATTTATACATATCATAAATGCTCAGTCCAAAATCTTGGACGTAAACCACTAGCAAGGGAGCATAGGAACAAAGCAAAGTAGCCATCAGTCAAAGTTGGCTGGTCATGAACGTGCCCGACCACTACAAGGACAACATAATGGGCCTACAGTACTATTGGTAATGTAGTAATTTAGCTCACATGGTAGAGTGAACTAAGTGTGTTTATTATATGTACAGAAGACGAAAATGTATAATGTGCCTTCTTGGTAATATACAATATATAAGACTTGTTTAGTTTTGCCTATGTTTTCTTTCAAGGTCAATTTTAGGGCTTTTGGCCCACAACCATATTAAGTCAGCATGACATAAACCATAAAAATTGTTTGGAAAATATTAGCTTTTTAGCTTTAAAATGTAACCCTCTGCACCTCCCCCAAAAGCTAGAAAATTTCAAGTACAAACGGCAGAACTTACCTCTGTAACTCACCCAGATTTTTCCATACTAGTCTGTCCAGTACCCATAGTTCCATTGTTTAATTTAAAAGCATCCTATCCAATGCTAAATTATCTTTGTCCTCCACATTTTCACGGGATTACTTACAGGCTCTAATCAAATTAAGTAATTGTGCCAGAAAACTACAAAAACACACATCAAATACTGTGCCGTTGAACCATCAAATCAGACCTTCTATCTTAAATTATCACACATGTATCAAAGTGTCTACAGGCAATTATGTTTTCAAGACAAGTCAAAAGGCATGTAACACTGTTAACTTAGATTCTAATATTTCGATAACATAGTTAGGATAGGGCAGCCTCTCTTGAGTCTTGACTAAAATATGAACCGCTGACACTGCATGAACTTATATTACCTCTAGAATCCAGTTTGAACTACAAACGATGAACATTGGCACTCCAGGATGAGGTTGAATCAGTGTTGCAGTGGTACAATAAAGGACATGAAAAAAACACAAATTTGGAAAAAAAATCACATAAAACAATGCAACCAAGCAGAAAAGAAACCGCTTTCTATTGGAGACTAGAGGCTAAGGATATTATGGTAAATTACTTCTGAAGTGCCACTCTTAGCAGCACAACTGATGGTTTCTCTTAACCCTTAATTTTTCAAGATGGCAAACCACATATACATAAGAGGTCACAAAAATTCATGGCCATTGTGCAAATAGCACACGAACCAACAAAAGAAGTACTCTGGCAGTCTCGTTGATCAGAAACACTTCTAAGGAATACAAGTCAAGCTATCAATCGGAACTTACAGTGCCCATACCTTCCATGATGCAGCTTCCAATGCTGATACAACAGCAAAGGACAACCCAGCAGAGATGGCAACCGTCTGAATACAAGGAACTGAACTACCAGTCGAGAACTGATCAAAATTCCTGACCTTTAGAGACAAGATTCATCAAGCAACCAAATGTCACTGTTGTATCCTCATTGTTTAGCTAGTTCTCAAAAGCAATAAAAACAAAGTAGGTAGAAGGATAAATAATCAAAAGAATAGAAGTTACTACAGATAAAAGCTAACTAACCATATGTTATGTTGTCTATTTTAATTAATCTGCAATGCAAATAGGGTAAAAAAAATCACTATACGTCCCTCATGTAAAAATTTGCATGCAAGTCTTGTACTATTTTAACCGAATTATACAAGAACCTTTATCAGAATCACAAAATTCGAGTCCAGTAAGTTCAACGTTGTCATTAGTTCAACAGCTATAGATATAAAAATAGATGGAGAGGTTTTGTCACAAATAACTTAAATAAGAAAATTTCGCCAACTATTAATGCATTGGATGAACCACTGAAGAGTAAGAGGTAAGAAATAATTCATATAAACTATAAAGCAGCTCGCAAATGGTAAAGGGCAAATGTAAAAGCATCATATAAAAGCTGACTGAAAAACATAAAACGTTTAAAACAAACAAGACCAAGAATATTTGGGCATACAGCTAACCATGTGAACTAATGATATCCATATGAAAAATACAATGGAGCAATCAAGGATATACAATGAAGTTTGCTGTATGTAGATATTTCTGTTCTTACAAATAATACGTAAAATTACCACAAATGACCACTGAGCGCATTTGAAGATTTCATTGACTGAGACTTAACACAAAAAAGGATCATATAATTAGTCCAGTGTTGTTTATAGCGCTCTATAGCTGACAAGTGCAATCCAGCACACGCTATAGCCTATGTGCTACTGAACAAAAACATTGCAACTGCATTTGGAATAATGGATGTGCCTCTTTTTTCTAACAGCAATTAGCGCCTAGTCCATTTAACAACCTTCCATATCCCACCTATTTTGGTAAACTACCTTCCATATCCCTCTGCCATTTGACTTCCTGAAGTTTCAATGAGAAGAGAGCTCGGCAAGCTGTAAACTTAATCCTTGATTGTTTCCTTATTTGATTTACTATCTTCTCTTTATGTTATATCTTTCATGTACTATTTCCCAATTTTCCAGCACATGTTCATCCTATTGAGTATTTATCATTTCCCCATTCTTAGATATAACAGAATTTATTGGTTCACTAGCTTAATTACTTAATAACCCTGATTGTAGCCTTGCTACCGTCAGCATGTATATCAGAGAAGATAAACATGCACAAGCTAAATTACCAATCTCAAGTCAATTGTCAGCGTGTGTTGAATTCCTGATGATGAAACAGAGCTATATAAGCTCACTTATTGTGATTCTTTCCTTATATCTGAGAAAGACACGTCTCCGCAAAGTCATCCTTGCATATCACCAAGGTGATTGTGTTTACTATATTATTCAATTTAGAAGCCAACATATGTCCCAAACTACTCACAGAGTTGTCATTTACAAAATAGTCTTCTATCACATGATAATGACTGAAGAATTCTTCGGCTCATTAGTAGTATAGCCAGGTAGAACGAAGAAGCACGGCCGTGTTTATTAAGGCCTGTTCGGGGGAGCTGTATCTTTTCTGAAAAACTGCTTTTTGGCTTTCTGAGCTGAAAAGCGGCTGTAGCTTTTTGAAAGAGACCCTTTAATAAATAGCTAATTCTCTCAGCAATAAGCTGCAAAAGCAGGTCCAGCCCAGCTTTTGGCTTTTGTTAGTTATATATGGCTTATGTCAAAAGCCTCTTAAAAGCTAAACCCCCCCCCCCCCCTCCAAACAGGGCCTTAGGCTTAGGCTTTTTGGCTTATAGCTTAAAGTCAGCCTTTTGGCGTAAGCAGCTTAAAAGCAATTCGCTTTTATATGTGATAGAGGTGGGCAATTTTACCATAACTTCAGTGGCATTGGTCTAAAACCAACCCTCATTGAGCCAAAAAAAACACCTCTCTGATGACTTTTGGCATAAGGTAGAAACAATATATAACTAGCAAAAGTCAAAAGTTAGGCTAGACCTACTTTTGCAGCTTATTGCTGAGGGAAATTAGCTATTTGTCAAACGATCTCTTATAAAAAAACTGATTAAATTTCACAAAACTACAGGTTTCTTGTACAAACTATCAGAAAACTACAGATTTTAGCCTCTATTTCACAAAACTACAAATTTTAGAAGTACTTGTTTCACTAAACTACAGGTTTCTTGTACAAATTATCAGAAAACTACAGATTTTAACTTCTATTTCACAAAATTACAGATTTTAGAACTTGTATCACAGAACTATAGGTTTTAGAATTAACCGTTATTTGTAACGGGTCTGACAGTCTGGGCCCACATGACAGCCTCACGCGTGAGTGAAATGGGAAATGAGGGCGTGTGAGACCACCATGTGAGCTCACACTATCAGACTCATTACAAGAAACGGTCAATTCTAAAACCTGTAGTTTTGTGATATAAGTTCTCCTAAAATCTGTAGTTTTATGAAATAAAAGCTAAAATCTGTAGTTTTCTGATAATTTGAATAGGAAACCTATAGTTTTGTGAAGTAAGTTCTTCTAAAATATGTAGTTTTGTGAAATAGAAGCTAAAATTTGTAGTTTTCTGATAGTTTGTACAAAAAAACCTGTAGTTTTGTGAAATTTACTCTAAAATGCTACATGTACTTTTCAGGTCAGAAAGCCAAAACACAGCTTTTTAGAAAAGTTACCGCTCCCCCAAACAAGCCCTTGGTTATATGAAGGCTTATGGCTTTTAAAAAACCCAAATAAAAAGGCACCCGTTTGTTTAGATTTTGACTTTTTAGCTTTTAAGCTAGGGGAAAAGCCCAAACAAACAGGGCCTTAATCTATCAGTCTGTCCTGTCAGCATCCAAATATCCAATAGCATTATAATAATGTAAAACATGCTAATTATGGTTCATTTATTTCTCCAGATTGCTGTAAATGATCCCGGTATTAAATGAGGATTAAATTTACCTAGATAGATTAAATCAAACCCCCTTAACAATTACTATTTGGAAAGACAAGCATTAATCAATACCATAATCCCCCATATATCCTAACAAAGCAATGAGTCATGAGCAGTAACTTGTAGTGATCTTACAATTAGGAGTCACGTGACATATGAGATTAAATTACTGGTGAATTGCCACGAAGACTAAGGCAGGGATACCCATTGGCCTCCAAGCTTGTTTGTCACAACTGAGAAAGTGTTCAGTTGGGGGCGATTAGCCATGTGTACCATGGGAGCGGGAAAGCTTCCGTCCTGGCAAGCTCCTACAATTCTCCTAGTATTCTTGTAGCCATTTTTTGTTTCGCTCAAGGGATTGAAGACTTTCCTCAAGAAGGGAGCTGGGTTGACTCATACAATGTTATGTATTGAGAAGGAACACTTTTATTATGATGGATATGTATCAAAAAGCCTAGTGGGAAAAAAGTTAAGGTCTTTTTTCACAATGTATGGATAGACTAGTCTATTATATTTAAATCATTTTGGAAACTAGCATGCGTTGATACATAGGCAAAATCCACAGATTTCTGCCAGAAAGTCTAAAAGGTTGCAAAATCCACTGATTTCTACCATATGCATCGCTAAACCCTAATCCCTTCCAGCAAGAGTTTCCACCCTGCCGCCACAATCAAAACTGCTAGAGACATGGAAAATGGAGAAAGTGAAGGAGAACCAGAGAGCAAAAGAAATGTAGACGGGCATCTCAACGAAGAGCTTGCGGACAGACAGAGGAACGAGTTTGTGGGTGTGTCGGTGACAAGCTTGCGGGCAGATGGCCTCTCTCTCCTCCCAACTACTGCTTCTCTACTCTCCATTTCCTCTTCCAACTCCCAGCCAGGTAAGGTCCATCATATCATTTTTCCTTCCATTAGTCTCTGATTACAAGTTCCAGTTCTGTTCGGTGGGGACAGCCTCATATATTGATACGTATCTGATTGCCATGCGCGTGCTACAGTACCAATACATGTAGGTGTCGTGCCAGTACCTGATACATATTAGGGTACAGGTAGAGCAACTTGCTGCCGTATTGGTGCTTCCTAGCAACTACAAATATTAGACAAAAAGACAATAATCGCTGATAGGCTAGCTTTCTTTATAGAAGTTCACAACATTAACATGATGGATATTCTCATACAAAAAGGTTTAGAAGATTTCCAATTCCAAGCATACAGATTGCATAAAGTGACAGATTTCTGCAGCTACCCATAATGTTTACCATATCTCACAAGGGTGAGTTTGGGAGATTTTCCTAACAACCTACTCACTAGAGAAGTTCCATCAGACTGAAAATTTAGTCGCTATTCAACATAATTAACCTCTTCAGGCATATGCAACTCTGCAAACAGGACATGCATATTCTTAAATACAAACACACATCAGATTTACCATCTTCATTGCCCACAGGCCACAGCCCCACACGGTCAAATATCACCAGAAACTCCACCAAGTAAGAGATCCCCAGAAGAAAGGAACAAAAAATTAGAAGGGGGTGCATCACCTTCAGAGATTTGAAATATCATGGGGCAACCGATTCACTTAGAACAAATGCTTGAATAAGACTTTGGGCTGCATGCATCTGATCCAGTGTGCCAGATATCAAAATAGCAGTGTCCATTGCATCAGCTATAGGTTCAGCGACTGTTATCTTAGCTCCTGAAAACTGTACATAGTATTAATTATGTCAATCATACACCTCATATTTAACTGGTTACGCTGCACAAACACACTAGTCGAACACAAACCTCACGGATCATATTCAAACAACCTCCATCTTCCCCACATAGAGCAGGTATAACTAATTTTGGAACCATGAAATCTGCAGTTATGTTTGGTATCATAGATGACTGACCAGGACTGCAATTGCAATTTCTCTGGTAAATACATGATGTTTCCCAATGTTGTTGATCAAAAGACACAAAAATATTTAAAAAGCAAGACAAGGAACAAACCCAGAAAATCCACCAATTCCTCTATGTGCCATTCCTGGGATATCAGATATTGGCATCCGATCACCAACATTCCGCATTCCCTACGAAGTTAGGATCAGAATGGTATAAGGAAAAGCATAAGAAACCAATAGAATGTACAAGTTGTTTGCTTGGCAACCATATTTGTCTAAAATCCAATGCATCATGCCATATCTCTTCAACCACAGTTGATTTTGCTACTCAAGTAGTGACCATCACACTCTGGTGCCACCACTTTTAGATTACTTCTTCACAAAAATTAGGCAACAAGTCTGACGCCTAAAACCAAGCACAGGTCTTCTTGAGGGATGTCACACTAGTTGGTGATCAATTTTGGATCCCAGCCAAACTAAGCACTATAAGCACAGTCTATTAATGGTTACTAAAGAAATTACGAGGTTCTTAGGATGTTCAAGAAATTCGTAGTTCTTCTTAGCACGCTTGAGCACACATCTTACAGGAAAAGAATAATTGGGTTCATACCTTTGTGGTCCAAGGAGAACACATCTCATCCAATGGCCGACCCATAAAATCTTTATGAAACTGAGACGCGTTAGGATAAATCCTAGGAGATGTAGATTCATAGCTTCCCACATATGGACCAAATTGAGGATCTAGCAAACTAAAAGGTTGCTGCATGTTAGGACCCATTGCAGCCATTCTGTCCCGGAAAAGATGGTTACGCAGTCTAGCAGTTATCAGCATTAGAGCTTCTTGAATAGCTTCGGAATTCCCACTTATCTAAAGAACACAATTACAAAAGAGTCAAGCTAGGTAAAATTAAGATGTAAAATAACAGATGAAGTAGAATTTCATCAGGACAAAGAAGGATCTTAAGGCATTATCTGTAAAATTGGCATGTAGGTTCTATAATACAACAAAAGCAGACCTGGACAACTTCATCATTTTCTGGGACACCCCTTGGGATCTTGTCTTTGCTCAGCACTACTATATGTGCTTCTGATAGCTTCCTCATTTCAGCTATGATACTACCGCCTTTGCCAAGAAGGCAACCAACTTGGTTAGGTGAAACGATCAGCCTACATACTGCAGGACCCTCCTTGTTGTTAGAGGTAGGCAACACAATTCTACGCTGCACATGCAGAATTGCATTCTGTGCAGGGGAAATGCCATCACCCGGATGCTACAGACAAATGAATACATTAGTGACTATATCTCCTTGAAAACACATTAGATCATAACACTACTTTCCAATTTCCAGGTAGTGGATGGCCTCATTCAAAAAATGTGAAGAACTAACTCCAATGCAAATCAAAAATTGTTTTGCTATTAAAGCACAGTTCCCAAATGAATGAATGCCTCATGTGTCAAAATAAAGAACATAATTTGCAAAAAATTTGGGCAAAGTATGAGGAGAAAAGTGCAAAAATCAGGAAATGCACCTACAAAGTTTTGTGCCATACAACTTTCTAATGCATTCACAGCGTGCCTCCCCATGCATAAAAACAATTTTATTGGATTTTTATACCTTGAGCTGCATCGAGATTTATGGCAGGCTGTCTAGCAACCACCTTGCTGGTTGCTGCCTGCAGTCCCTACTAATGTTAATCCGTACAGCACTACCAAATGGCAACCTTGAAAATAGAGTGTGCAAAAATATTTGAATTTTGCAACAACACTTTCAAAGAATCCAAATATTCAAAACTTTATAAACAATGCAGTTTGCAAAATATATGTTCTATATAGTTCATTTGAATGCCATGTTGCCCAGACAGACCCTGAAGGCATTTTCAGTACTACTACAGAGCAGGTCACCAAATGGGCTAAACAGGTATTAATTAGAGGCTGATGTATTTATTTCATGAAACTATACTATCAAGAGGAAAGGAAGGTCATTACCGCAGGTCCAGAAATAACTATGATACGATCTTCTGATTTCGGAACAGTCTCAAGAACTTTTATTTCACAGCCTGTATCATTCTGAATAGTCTTGATATTGTTTCCACCCTTTCCTATTATACTTCCAGCCTTGTCACTTGAGCATAATAACCTAAAGGTGAGGGGTTCTGTAGGAACTGAAGTATGGCCATGCATTAGAGCTTCAGGAAAAGTAGGAAAAGGAGCAACATTTGGCCGTTGATCAATGATATCAAAAGGTCCACTAGCATGGGATGGCCCTTGAAAAGGGAGATGGAAGTTAGGTTGCATTCCTGGAGGAAGACCATCTGACCGATTGAAGAATGAACGTGATAATGGATCAGAAGGAAGCACGGCAGGAACTACATCACTTTCCCTAGGGGGATGAGCAAAGAGTACTTGAGCCACAGCATTCAGACCTTTCCTAACGGAGTCAAGCTCTCCAGTGATCTGCAGAAATGATATGTCAAAGAACGCCAGAAATGATTTTCCAAAGCACAATCTAAGAAAGATTACAAAAGATAACGGTATGGAACAAGAAAATGAAATCCAATACTGAAAAGATCTACCTGGCAGAGTTCATCATGGGATAAAGAACATGCAGGAAGCTTCTCCTTTGAAACTCGAATTTCACATCCACTATCAGCTGACATTTGCTTAATCACACTACCGTTCTTCCCCAAAAGCCAACCTACTTGGCTATCCAGCACCAATAGTCTAAAAGAAACAGGAGTTCTCTCGCTTGATGCATCCCCAGTTTCATTTCCATCTTCACTTGCAAAAATCCTATCAAAGACAACCAAAATGGCCTTCACTGGTGAAGGTACTACCCTCTCTGGCTCTGAATTTGTATCTTGTGCAACAGAGGAATGATCCTTTTCTTCCTTGCGGCGGCCTTTCCCTGCATCATCCTTTTCTTCCTTGACGTGATCTTTCTCTGAATCGTCCGTTTCTTCCTTCCTGTGTTCTTTCTCCACCTCATGGTCACCATGAGCAGAAAAACCAACACCTCCATCATTCGTTTTACCTTGCTCACGGCTAGCTTCTTTGTCCTTCTCAATAGCAGTTATGACAATAACTCTCTCATCACAACCAAGGACTGCTTCATCAACCCTGATTCTTACTCCATTTTCTTTCCTTATCTTTGCGATGATACCACCGCCTTTACCGATGACATTCCCAGATTTCGAAGCAGGGCAGAGAAGGCGGAAAATAGGAACACCGGGCTGTATATTCAGCTGGGTTTGCTGTGAAGAAGCATGTTTTGTTTTCTGCCACTTGCCCCGACCGTTGTGCTCCGAAGAATTCTTCTGAAACGGTCTCTTGGAAGGTGTCACATTCGAAGCCATGTCTTCCCCTACCCAGCAGACAACCGGAGAGCAGCAAAGAAAATAAGAAATTAGCTGCTATGCAAATTACAAACATTCAGATTCAGCTAGCCAGGGGCGGTCGGACCTAACCTGGGCAGGGGGGTTCAGTTGAACCCCCAAAAAATTTGGAAAATAAACTGCTAGTTAGTACTCCACCACGCAACAAACAGCATGGATTGGATAATCCATCCCAGAAAGAAAGATTTGGATGAGATTGCTCACAGCAAAGAAAAGATCTCCCACGAGGATGCTGACGGGGGGTCTCCGGCTGGAGCTCACCGCGCCGGCCGCCGGACAAGCGGGGGGCAGATCTTGCGAACGGTGGAAACGAAGAGAGGAGGCGGAGAACGTCTCGGTCGCTCGCTGGTCTTCTTCGTGCCGAGTTCGCTGCGTGTGGCCCTCTGCGCGTGCGCGACGCGAGCGACAGCCGCAACGGGGAACCGAGCGACTGGGGGCTAGGGTTTGGTCGCATTCGTCGCCGGTGGCCGGACGGTGCCTGCGTGGGCCGTGGGCACTGGTTTTTCGACTGGGCTGTTCCGAGTCTTCCAGAGAAGGGCAAGTGGCAAGTCTAACTTGGCCCCTTACGGTGGTTCGTCTATCGCATATTGTATCGTCCCAATTATACAAAACCGTCTAAATACTAAATACTCTCGACGGTAGTTATCTGTAATATAACTACGTATTATCTATAGATAACACTAAAGACAACTCGTATAATGAATTATCTATAATAGCCTCTCATACAATTAATAGACTGTATATATAATGGTACACCTAATATAAAACCGTCTATTAAATCTTATGTGGCATAGACTTACATATAGTTGATATGGATCACTTTACATGTCTAAGGTGGTTTTGCTATTGTAGCGTATGACGTGGCCGAATGCATGCTAGCAGTTAGTGACGCCCACGTGTCTATGACTTATCACTCTTCATCCTTCCTCATCTATCTTGCTCCCTTGTCATCGTCATGCCTCTTCCATCGTTAAGCCCTCTCTACCCCCAACACGGCCAGATTCGATCTGTAGCTCACAAAATCGACGACGCCATCCTCCACGGTGACAAAGCTAAGCTCGACGATGAACAAGATGGACGACACCATGTGGACAGCTGCTCTCCTCCTTCAAACGCAACACCATGAGGTAATGCCGACCTCAACTTCGTGCGGCGTGATGGCAGCCTTAACACTGCTCCTAGCAACGAGAGCGGATTGGAGGTGCCCCCAAGAAGCGCAAGATACATAGTGTGGCCCACTGCGTCGATAAGGGGGTGACAACCATGAGTGGTGAGTCAAGCCGAAAACGGCCCGTGCTCATATCGTCTCATCGAAAATGACCAATGAACCAATTAAAACTCCATGCCAATGTTAACCAAGATCTGATCGTCATCTCCAAGCTCCAGCACTCAACCTAGTGACATTTCTCGACATTTGTCTTCCGGCATATCATGTTCTAACCATTGATACACTCATACCCAAATTGATTTGACTTTTGTTCATGCGGTCAATAGTTTCTTTTGTTGTTCCCATGCGGTCACGACAGAGTGAACAATACTTAGGGCCTATTTGCTTAGATTTTTCTCTAGCTTAAAAGCCAAAAAACAAAAAATCAAACAAAGAGATAGTTTTTTAACTGGTTTTTTCAAAAGCCATAAGCACCAATATAACTAAAAGCCAAAAACCCCTGAGAAATGTGTTTTTTACTTATTGAGGGTTGGTTTTAGATCAATGTCATTGAAGTTGAGGTAAAATTACTCACTTCTACCACTATAAAAGCGGATTGCTTTTAAGCTACTTAAGCTAAATAGAACAGATCTGCTTGTTTCAGCTTTTCCTCTGACTTAAAAAGCCAAAAGTCTAAATCCCAAACAAATAGAAGGCTTTTCAGCTATGCTTATAAAAAAGCTTAAGCCACCTTATAACTATAAGCCATAAGCTAGAAAAAGGGTGTTTTTTTTGTTTTTCAGGGTGAAAATAAACTTTGCCACTCAACTTCATCGAAATTACCCACCAATATCATTGTATATAAAAACTTTCACCCTAGTCTTCCCCACTCCCATTCCATTCCCCTCCCGTCTCCACCTGCAAAATCACCTAAAGGGTGACTAGGGCATCATCGAGGGCCGGTGCAAGCAGCCCCGTCGTCCTCGCACATGACATCGGCGGCCCCACCTCTCCGTGACCGATGCTGACCTTCTCACCGTGAGCTTCGTCAGGGCATAGCTACTAAATCCCCTCTACCTCTGCGGGACCTACGTCCCCGCCAGCTTGTGGTATGGCATGAAATGGTTGGTCCTATGTAGAGACGGCCAAACGGGCCGGCCCGAGGCACGACACTGTAGGCCCGACCCAAGCATGGCACGGCCCGATCGAACGGTCGTGCAAGACACCCACTCGACGCGTCGCGTGCTTAGGCCAAGACAATGATCTGGCGGGTGGCGAGCACGACTGCTTATGGGCGGGCTTGACGGCTGCGACGCGGCACGATGAGGCCCAGCATGGTTAGGCACGACACGGCCCGTTTAGTCCGGCACGACCTGTTTAGCCCGTTTAATTTGAAAAATAGCCATTTTATAGCCGTTGGAGGCTTAAAAATCCAAAAAATCCAATAAAAAAATTTAAAAAATCTCGAATTTTTTCCTATAAATAGGTGGCTACCCCCCTCATTTCCACACCAGCAATTTTGCATTCTCTTCTACTCATTCTCTTGTGGAAATTCTTTTTCTCTTGGTGGTAATTTGGCAAAGTTCAAAATAGTTTTGCCAAAAATCCGAAATTCGGCTTCCGGCTTCTGTCAAGAAATCAAGGTGATAATTATGATTTATTTTTTTATTTTGTAAGTATTTTAAATCATATTTTAGTTTTAATAGCGTAATTATTTTTTGTAGTTTGCTTTATGGAGCCCGGGGATTTTCTGTCGTTCCCAGCTTCTGATTTCGGTATTTCACCCAATGAGCTTATTGCATCATATCAAGCCCAAGAAGCTGCAGGAGCTGTGCCATCCTCAGGCTCTACAAGTGCTACTGTGTCGATAAGCACCGGGGCGAAAAGAACAAGACACAGTACATCGGGAGTCTGGAAAGATTTCGAGCAGATTTTTGAGACATCAAACGACGTCCAGAGCAGGTATACTGTTTGTAAATATTGTAAGCATAAATTAACTACGGAATCTTCAGGTGGACGGGGCACTTCAAGAGGCATCTTGAGAGTCAGAGAAAAAGCGAGGATGGCTTTAAGACGAGACGCAATGCGAGACAACCCGACGATGCGATGCGTAAATGGGACTACAATTCTGAGGTAGCTCGTGAATCTCTTTATCGTTTAATCGATTCTTAGGATCTTCCTTTAAACTTTGGTGAGTCAGCTGCGTTTGAAAGCTATATTAGGACCGCTCATAATCCTAGGTTTTCTACAGTTTCTAGACAAACAACAACTAGAGATTTGATTAAATATTATAATAATTGTCGAAATAACCTAAAAGAAAATTTTAGTACCTGTGCTTTTCTGTGTCTTTGACATCTGATATATGGAGTGGTAGAGCTAAAGAGGATTACCTTAGTGTAGTTGCTCATTATGTAAACGATGATTGGCAACTAGAAAAGAGAATTATATGATTCAAATTAATTGATGTAGCACACATTGGTGAAAATATTGTTGATTGTATTGTAAAAGTTATGAAAGATTTTGGTCTTAATGATAAGATTTTTGCAATAATATTAGATAATGCTTCTGCAAATATTTCTGCCATGAACATTCTTACTCCGCTTTTCAATTACTATGCTGAATCTTTCTTATTACATCAGCGTTGTGAATGCCATATTATTAATCTTATAGTTAAATCTAGTTTGAAGAGGTTAGATAAGTATCTTGAACCTTTTCGCACTGCAATATCTTAATTAAATTATTCTAATCAACGAGTAGCAGTATTTAAGACTTATTATACTACAATGAATGTGCGTCCGCATAAGTTTGGTTTGGATATGCCTGTTAGATGGAACTCTACTTACTTATGCTTAAGAATCTCATACCATATGAGAGCACATTTTCTGTTTTTATTAACACGCACTGTCGTACACGGGATGGTCAACCGCTACTCACAGAGCAACATTGGTATATTGCTAAATACTTGCTGTCATTTTTAGAACTTTTTTGAATCTACTGTTGCTTTATCTGGAGTTTATTACGCAACCTCTCCTTTAATTGTGCATCATATTTTAGAAATTGCTACCCACTTAAAGAGCCACGAAATGATAATATCTTGCGTGAAGTTGTTTATGCTATCAAAACTAAAATTTTGAAATATTGACAAGAAATTCTTATGTTACATGCATTTGCATTTATTTTAGATCCTAGAGCTAAAGTTCGAGGATTCTCTAATGTTCTCTCACTTCTAAGTGATGCGGTAGGTATTGATTATTCTAGTTATTTTTCAAATGTCTGTGCTAACTTATCTCAAGTTTATGATAAGCATGATCAGAAGTTTGCTGGAGTTCGCATGCAGCGATCTCCACTAGCACCCACAACAGGTAAGAAGAAAACTGCGTGGGGAAAGATATGGGGTGCAGGTGGCTCTTCCTCAAGGAGTTCGACTACATCAACGATAAGTGCGGACACATCAAGTGGTGGGGAGCTAGCTGCCTATCTCAACAGCGACACTGTCAACTACCAAGAGCAGTAAAAGGAGGACTTCAACATTTTGCAGTGGTTGAACGGGCACAAGATAACATATCCGGTGCTTTCCATATTAGCACGGGATGCATTAATTCTGTCTCCACGCTTTCTTGATGCCTTTGATCTATCCTAAGAATAATCGAGGAGAGAAGAACAAATCTGACAAGTGAGATGGTGGAAATACTTCTCGATTTGAAAGATTGGGAACAAGCTGATCTACGAGCTCAACATACTGCAGAAACTACTGAGATGGCGGAGACGTTCGAAAATCTTTATCTAGATAATGAGGAAGAATAATTGTAATATTTACTTTTTTCCTGTGTCAGTGAGCTATAGGCTGTACTCTTTTTTCTTTGCCAAGGTTTTCTCGTGTTGAGTTTTTACTTGGTAAAGTTTTTAACAAGGCAGTCAAACATTAATAAAGCTCATTATTGAATTCAAATTATTTGTCTCATTTTAGTGTTTATCTCATATTTTAGCCTTTTCTTAATATATATATATATATATATATATAAAGTTTTTCTACATCCTTCGAGTTTTTCTAATTATTCTAAATTTCTCCCATTTTTCTGATTTTTTTTTCATATTTTTCTCCATTTTTCCATAGTTTTTTTTTCTAATTTTTCTAAATTTTTTCTGATATTTTTGAATTTTTCTGGTGCTTGCGGGCTAACTGGCCAACCCAGCCCGTTTAGGTCTGTTGGACCCGTGCTGGCACGGCACAGCCTGTTAGCCTTGCGGGCCGTGCTTGGGCCGCCTCCCCGGCACGTGGGCCAGTATGGCACGGCCCGTTTAGTAGTCGGGCCGAAACGAGCCGTGCCGTTTTTTAATCGGGCCATGTCGGGCGGCCCGTTTGGCCCTTTCTGGTCCTATGTGCGCGCGATGGGAGGTGATCAGATTCGACGTTGGCGTGGTTGAAGGTGGTTGAATCCAACTACTACCTGGTGCAGACATCGACGGACATCACTGGTGGCCTTTGTCCACCTCCACCGGCCTCCTGCGACGTCCGTTGGCCTCCACCTCCGTGCCAGCGTCCTCTACCTTAACACCACTAGATCCAATCGACCCCAAGGTCGCTATCGTCGGATCCAGCCATCATCACCTCCCCTTCATCGTGGTCATTGTACTCCACATCGACGTCCTCCACCCCGACGAATAGTTGTCTTACTCCCTTCGGTCACAAATAGCTGTTGTTTTGGACATCGACAGGGTCTTCAAAACATAGTTTTAATCACTAATTTCTATTATAATATATTTATAAAACGTAATAAAATTATAATACTATGAAAGCATTTTTTTGAGACAAATCTACGTACATGATTTTCAAGTATCCAATTTAAATATTTAAAAAGATATAGATAGTGAAAGTTTCGAAAATTTGACCTATGTCTAAAATAATAATTATTTGTGATAATAGGGTATAATATTTATGCCTTAAACACCCCAAACTTCTTTCTTTCCTTGTCTCGCGGCCACAAGGTGTTGTTGGGCGGGTCCCTCAGCCGCAGAGGATCTCGTGATATCTGAGGCTCTGTCTGCCCTCTCCTCCTCATCCGATCCCACCGAGAGGGAAGAGTCTTGAGAAGCTTATCCCCGAAAGCGGAGCGCCAAGATGCTGCTCGCCTCGCCCTTCATCTCCCATCTCCAGCTGCAGCCCAACGGCGGCGGCCGCGCCACCACCGCGACGAGGCCGGCGCTCACTATCCAGGCGGCGAAGCAGTTGACGGGGCGGGTGGTGACGACCAAAGCGGACAAGACGGTGGGGGTGGAGGTGGTCAGGCTGGCGCCGCACCCAAAGTACAAGCGCCGGGAGCGCATCAAGAAGAAGTACCAGGCGCACGACCCGGACAACCAGTTCAAGGTCGGCGACGACGTCGAGCTCCGCCGCTCGCGCCCCATCTCCAAGACCAAGCACTTCCTCGCCGTCCCCCTCCCTGCCCGCGACACCCGCCGCAAGTCCCAGCTCCTCCCGCCTCTCCAGTCACAGGCCGACGACGCGCCCCAGGAGCAGACGCCGCCGCCGCCATCCGAGTGATTTTCCAATCTAGTATTGTTCCACTACTCCATGGGTGCATAGCAACTGTTCGACGCTCCCTACCTTTGCTGTTTCTATTATGTATGATATGTTCCCTTGCAGACTAAACTACAATTTTAGATAATTTTGGGTTCGAGATTTGCCCTCTACTGTATGCTTCCATTTCTTTTTGGAGAAAGAATTGTCTGCTTCATTTCATTTTCCTCGAGTGCCTAATGTTATTTCCAGGACATGTGTGGATGAAGAGGGACAGTAAAGATGCAGTAAACTCTTGTATGCAAAATACTAGCCTAGGGTGATTTCCTTACTTATTCTGATCTGCGGGGCTCCCAATTTTGGGGGAAAAAAATTTCTCCATCAAGTCTAACATTGGTTGTCACTGGGGGGTCACTCATGATATTCACAATGGGAGTAATACTATATTTTGGAAAGAGAATTGGCTGGGAGACTGTCCTCTGAAAACAATATATCCCAGGCCTTTTTCAAGTGTGTTCTGAACCGGATGTTCTAGGAAGTGAGTGCTGTTCAAATGGGAGCTGGAATCTTGATTTCAGAATGCCTTTCTGGGTTGATGATTTAGAGCAGTGGGGAGAGCTGATGCAAAAACTGGAATATGTGGATTTGGATGACTCTAATGACATTATCAAATGGGGTTTAGAGAAGTCAGGGATCTTCACAACTAGATCTTTATACAGGCAGATGACATCTGGAGTGGTACTTAGCAGAGAACTTCAAGAGGTTTAGAGAACTAGAATTCCTCTCAAAGTGGAAGTTTTTCTGTGGCAGGCTATGCGAGAGATAAGATTGTCCAAGGAACAACTAAGTAAGAGGCATTTGACAGGGTTTATAAATTGTTTTATTTGTAGGCAGATTGAAGATGCTGAACATATTCTGTTTCAGGGTCATATAGCCAGATTTGTGTGGATTAGAGTTCAGGATGCACTGAACTGGGATCAGGCTCCTTCCAATTTATCTGATTTTGTCTGGGAGCAAGTTAGGAAAGGGTGATCAAATTGCAGGGACCTTCTTTGGATTGGCTGTGCGATTATTTGCTGGTCTCCTTGGTTAATCAGAAACAAAATGTCTATAGAAGTTAAATTGATTTCTCATCCTGTAAGTGTGATGTACAAGGTTGTCTTTTACCTGCAGCATTGTAGAGCGTTGCAGGAGGAGATGGATCTCTAGAAGATGGATTTGGTTATCAGCATCATTCAGGACAAGATTAACAAGCTTCGACAAGAACCAAGCTGAAAGATTGCTGTAGTTTCTGCGTGGTCAAAGATTATTTTGGTTGTAGCGGATTGAAGCTGTGGACCTGTGGTGGCTGGTGCTAGTTTGAGCATTGTCCGCAGTAGTACCATGCAGGTTAACAATACCGATTTAGGGTAGAAAATCGAAGACCCATCGGTACCGATTTTTGTCGATAATCAGTCGAAAGTTCAGTCGTAAAATATCGAACGGTTTGCAAAGTCAAACGGATTTGAAATCAACGGTCAAACCGGGACAAAAAAATCTCGATTATACACAATATGGTCGATTATCAACGGGTAGCCAACGATTATTGAGTGATTTTTTTACAGAAAATCGGCAACCGAATGAAAAAATGAAAAAAAAAATCAAGGAAAATGGAAAATTGAAAAATGGTTGAAAATTGCAGAAAATCAGAATAAATTTCAATTAATCTACAAAACACCTCAGAGAAATTTTAACTGTTTTTGAATTCATTTAGTACTTTTGGAAAATAAAAAACAACAATTAATGAAAAAAGAACGAAAACACTATCAGATTTTTATAAAAAATTTACAAGCTTGATTATGCTCTTAAATTTTAATGGTACTATAAAGAGTTCCAAAGGATCATGTATCAAAATTTTCAGAAATATTACACTTCGCTTAGTGCCCCTCGAAAATAAAAAACAGAAGAGCATATACAAAGACAGAAGCATTGTCAAAATTTAAAAAAGTACGCACGTCTGATCATCATATGAAATTTTTACAACATCATTAGAATTGCCTCTGGATCTCACACAAAAATTTCCAGAAATATTAGATTTCATTTAGTGCCCCTAGAAAATAAAAACATAACAGTATATACAAAGACAATAGCACTGTCAGATTTTTTATAAAATACACAGATCTGATAATCATCTGAAAATTCTATAGCATCATTAGCATTGCCTCAAGACCTCACACAAAAATTTTCAAAAAAAATTGACACTTTTTGATAAAATTTTTTTCCTAATTTTTTGAATTTTATAAATTTATGTATGAATTTCACCGATTTACCCCGCGGTTGTAGATGCTGAGCCGGCTCAATACCAGTCTACCACTGGTGTGACCAAACCACCCGGAGCAGCAGCTGCTGAGAGGTTCATATAGTCGTATCAGACCAAAAATGCCGATGAATAGGCTGTTAGTTCAAGATTTTTTTTTAAATAATACTATTTTTATTCTATTTTACAAAAATAATATGCCGAATTTTTTTTTACAAAACTACCCACTTGTCACCATTTCAAAAGGCGACAGAGAGTCTGTCGCCATTTCAAATGGCGACAGACAGCCTGTCGCCGTTTCAGATAGGGACAGACTCTCTGTCGCCATTTCAAATGGCGACAGAGAGCAACCGTCACCTCTGTCGCCTATTTAAATAGCGACAGACAGCGCCTATATAAAGCCGCGCGCGGCCCCTGCCCTCACTCGAGCCAGCCACCGCGCAGAGAAAAAAAAACAGAAAAGAGAGGAGGAGGAGAAGGAGAAGGAGAAGGAGGAGGAGGAGAAAGGGAGAGGGACTTCGAAGATCTGCATTTCGTCAGGTACTAATTTTTTTAAGTATTTAAATGTTGAATATGTAATATAGTAATCAGATTAAATAGAGTAATAATAGTTATTTAGGTAGATGACTTAGTTAGGAATGAGAACCTGATGCAAGTTGTTTAGCTAGTTGACTTAGTTAGAAATTTATAATTATTTCGGTAAGAATAGATGTTTAGTTAGATGAATTAGTCAGGAATTTATAGTTATGTCGGTATGGACAGATGTTTAGTTATGCGACTTAGTTAGTAATTAATTTTCGATGTAGGGATGACCTAGAGGTAGGGATTAAAATTTTGATTGTAATAATAGTTTTTTGATTAGAGATCATGGATAAATTTTAATTTAATGGAAATGTAGAATCCAAATTCGGTTATTTGTGTGCTGAGAATTCGGAGATGTCATGTAGAGTTGGGTGGCTAAAATTGTCAAGACCGAAATATAACTCAATCTGTAGAGGTTCCTGACACATTAGTTTAGTTATGTTCTCATAGAAATTTGAAAATGATCACGGAATCTGAAGAATTTGTAAGAATTGAAATATTGCAACTGTACTGATTAAACGCTGGCCGGCATGGACCGAAAGCAGAATGAATTAAACTACGTTCTTAGAATTAAAATTTGTGATCATTATTAGTCGTACAATGTAGAGTTAAATTGTGCAAATGTTAAGAATTCGATGAATTTGCATGACAGGTATGGATGATAGAGTCCAATTTAAAATATATTATGGAGAAGGAGTTCGCATGGGTGTTGAAGGGGTAGATCTAAGTCATTTCGCAAGTATAGAGGCTAGCACTCCTTCGCTTGAGGAGCGTTCATGGGCTACTGTTATGAGATGGTTGTACCAAATGTTCTCTTTGGACCGTGAATTGCATGATCCGAAGTTACATGGAGTAGTTTGTCAAGAATAGATTGCACGTCTTGTGAGTTAATGGAAATGAGAGGGCGAAATCTTGGAGTTAAATGCGTAAAATTGCAATTGAGAAAGGATAGCCATTAGTGTTATTGGCACAAGCATTTGAGAAAGTCAATACCGGGCATGCGACGCAAAGAGAGGTTGTTGATGAAGAACCGAGAGGAAGTTGGGAGAGCGGTAGAAGTAGAGAAGGCTTAGTAGAGCGGGATGTAGGTTCGGTCGGTCTGAAGTGCAAGGTGGGAGAGCTGATGTTGCAACGGGAGAGGTTCAAGAAGCAATGGGCATGGCAGACGAGGGGAAAACATTGAGTCAGTGGTCGAAGCGATGGACACAGAGAATGAGGACTATGAGGCTTTAAGTAGTGATGAAGCCGCTGAAGATCTATTCCCTGCAGAATGGGATGAGTATCCGTTCGACAGGCTGGTGGTGAACGATGACGAACAGTTCCCTTCGCAGTATGTGAGGTGAGAAAGATGCAATTTACAAGAATAAGAGTGAGGTTCAAGAAGCAGTAATAGCATGGTCAGTGTCGTTGCGCAGAGCCTTCAAGGTTGTAAAGTCCGATCAGCGGGTGTATGGTGTAAGATGCCAGACGAAGGGTTGCCCGTGGCGCGTCCATGCGTACCAGCCTAAATGGGACACCATTTGGAAGTGTTCTATAGTCGTTCCACATACATGTGTACTAACGGAGTCTGCGCAGTCACATCGGAACATATCATCAGGCTTTATTGCCAATGCAATGTACGGAGAGATTGTAGGCAACCTAGATTTAGAGCCACGGGCCATCGTACTCGCAATACAACAGAGGTTCCAGTATACAATAAGCTACGCGAAGGCATGGAGAGCAAAGCAGAAGGCATTGGGAACATGGTTCGGCACGTACGAAGACTCCTACCAGAACTTGCCAGGTTTGCTTCAGGTGATAAAGGACCGAAATCCTGGAACTTATGTGGACATTTGTGAGCATCCTTCGCAGCGCTTCTCTGGGAAGATGGTTTTGAAGCGAGCATTCTTCGCTTTAGGTCCATGCATCAATGCGTTCAGGCATTGTCGTCCTTTGTTATGTGTCGATGGGACATTTTTGACTGGTAAATACAAAGGGCAGATATTGACTGCCATAGGAGTGGATGGCAATAATCAAGTTCTCCCCGTAGCGCTCGCATTTGTGGAGGGTGAAAACACAGATAGCTGGCATTGGTTCCTACGGAATGTCAAAGCCGGTGTCGTTCATCGTGACACGGAGTGTGTATCATACACGATCGGCATTCCGGGCTTTTGAGGGCAATTATTCAGTTGCAGCAAGGTGTGGATGAGACTCATCCATGGCCTGATTTGCGTAGTAGGTGGTTGACGAATACTCATACTAGGGGCACCCAACGGCCCTGGGTAACGAGCAGGCTGCCTCAAGTATAACTCGCGCCTAGCAGGCCGCTCCAGGCCCGCTACCGACCAAAAGCGCCTACAGGGCCGCGCAGGATGCCCATTCCTGACCAACCAAGATAAGCATCCCCGACCAAGCAGGGCTCCCGACCTCCACAGCAGGTCGGATCCCCTGACTCCGATCAAACCAAGGCAACCTTCGCCAATGGCCGCGTATCGAAGCCTTCACCGGCCCTCAGCCACGTGTCCCACGGACGGGATCAATCGAAGTGACTATACGAGAGCAGGTGGCCCCTTCCCAAGATGGTTTAATGGCCGCTGAAGTCAAGCTTCCAATCCCATCGGCCAGTCACGTACGACACGAAAACACGCTCCCTCCCGAGGCAGCACCAACGTTATACGCAGCAACATCAACACTCGTCAGGCTCACAGAAGGCAGGTACACTATTTCCCAACGAAGCAGATAACGCTCCGCTCAACAAGACTACCGACCAAAGCATGGGCAAGGCGAAGGGTGACCGGCGAGCGAAGGACCGAAGCTCTTAGCATAGGTCACCTCGCCTTCCCAACTCTCGAGGTAACCTGCCCCTTCTTACTGTATAAAAGAAGGCAGGAACCCCAGAGAGGGGGGGGGGGAAACGGACAAGCAACGAGTTTTCTTGCGTTGAGGCTCTTAGCTCGCTCTTGTAAACACTGTGTAACCATCCGCCCTAAAGACAATACCATACCATCACACGAATCGGAGTAGGGACATTCACCCGAACCAAGATACATCTTGGGCTTCCGAGTCTAACCATTCAGGGAGTGGGAACGTGCGGCCCCTTAGACTTACAAATTTACTTGCCGGTGCTCGAAACGCCGACAGTGGTGCAAGCGTCATATGGGTGCCAATTTCTACAAGCAGTTCAGGAACAAGAAGCTAACAAAGCTTTTCAAGAGGCTCTGCGACCAGAACCAGCAGAGAAAGTTTGATGTACTCTGGAAGAAATTGGATGAGTGACATCGAGGCACACAACCGAGGCAACAAAGAGGCAGCCCACCTTAGGGAGGCCCGGTCGCTGGGAGGAGTTACCACCGACCCTCCCACCGGTTGAAGGAATGGAAGGGCTCAAACGCTTCTCCGAATGGATAGAGCATGAGCCTAGGGAGAAATGGGCTCGCTTTACGACACCGATGGTGCGAGGTATGGTGTCATGACAACAAACCTTGCGGAGGTTTACAACCGGGTGATGCGAGGGTTGAGACCACTTCCTTGGTTGGTATTGTTGAGGTGTTCTTCGTGGCATCACAAAGTACTTCGTTGATCGCCATGCAAGGCGATCACGCGCATGAACGATCTGCTATGAAGTACTCGGAGATGATTTACGCATACATGGAGGACAAAGGCAAGAAGGGGAGATGCACGAACAACGAAAATGGGTGCGAGGAGCTCCGTTTGAGGTGATGTGCAAGGAGAAAGCGGTTGTGAGACGAACCGACGGAAAGTTGCTCACGAATGCATCATACAGGCAAACTTGTGTCCGCACCGCAATAAGCCTCGTCTATTACACGTGCCATGCTCCCATGTTATGGCTGCTGCTCGATGATTCATATTGATCCGTATATTCATGTCTCAATTCTTTAGTAAGGAAGCCGTGGTTGCAACTTTGGCGCGAAATGTACGGTTTTCGAGTGGTGGGTTTATTCACGAGCACAAAAGCCGGGAGGATACACGTTGGGTCCCGGACATGAGCGAGCTAAAGGGAGTGGGAAGAAGGCAATCCAGCGTATAAGGAATGATATGGACATCGCCAAAGTGGCGCCAGCGTAAAGAAATGTTACGCTTGCAGGAGGCAGGCACTCTTTCAAGAGTTGCCCAAGATTGGCCGTGAAGTGTTATATGTTCTTTTCATCTTGAACTATGGTTTACTTGATGCACTAGAATTTCATTTTGCTTGTATCGAATTAAATGCGTGTGGTCAAAATATGTAATATGAATGTTATTGTACTTGATTAAATGAGAGTGTAGTATGTTGTATTCATTTTGTATCTTTTTAACGCTTTGCACATAGATGAACATTTTTACTTCCATGTATTACATGTGCTCTAAATTATGACAGTACTTGTTCCATTCATATTCTATTTGTATTTGTTGTATTTATTTTGCACCTTTTTTACACCTTATGTAACATAAATATTTTTATTTGCGAGCATGGCGGCGGACAATTGTGCGAGTTGCTTGACTCGTCGGTCGACGCGACTCACCGAGCCGTTTAGCGACGTTGCCCCGCAGGATGGGGAGGCGGCCTTGGAGCTTGGGGCCTGCGCTTGCGCACCCTATGAGGCGTGGCGTCTCGATCCGCGATGGATCACGAGGTTAGTTCAATTTCATCGCGATGTTGTACTCATGTCCCCTTCGACACCACAATAATATTTCTCACATTCTTTTGCGAGGTTGAGGCGGTGGCCTACTACAGTGCCCGTATGGTCGGGCGACCGCGCGGATCTGCAGGACCGATGGAGTGCCTCTAGGCGGTTCCCTTACGACAGAGCTTCTTGACCGCTCTAGTGGACCGGTGGCGACACGAGACCCACACCTTTCACTGTCGTGTGGTGAGATGGCGCCGACACTAGAGGACGTCGATTACCTCTGAGCCTGCCTCTCGGGAGATGCGATGGTTCTGCAGACGTCCACCCAGTGGCGGCGATATCCTCCGCCGGTTTGAAGTGCTACCCGGCCACAAGATACGACTTTCGCGGTGCGCGCGGTCCGACGCAATGTGGCTTGTGCGATTCTACGTAAGCACGATTTTTCCTTGTCGATCGATTTAACTCACCGTGTGTGATTTTCATTGCATTTAACAACCTAACCATTACTTTCTGCGGCCGAGAGGATGGTAGCGAGTCGGGAGCGGTATCGCCCGACACTTGGAGGCGTACCTTACGTGGCTCTTCGGGTGGGTCTTGTTCGCTTTCGTCGCCGGGGACACCGCCGACAGCACATGATCCGGTTTGCGAGGGCGATCGCCGCGCCGACTTGGAGGAGATCCGCGGTGGCTTGGGACTGCGGTACTTGCCGCGACGCATCGCTTTGTGCGATGGGTGTCGTCGCGTGTCCGACTCGTCCACTCGCCGGCGCCCTTTGCTCTGCGGTGTGATCGTTCGAGAGGTTCCAGATCGGACGACCAGCGATAGACTGTCGGCTTACGCGCGAGACTTCTACAGGTTCCGGGGCGAGGTTGATCGTCCGACGATGGGGACATTGTGGTGTCGCCGACCGTCGATATACTTATCGTAGCCGTATGTTGTTTTTAATTCTCCACGTGTTGTACTAACGTTCATCATCGGTATTTTTTGCGTACCGCGGTTCACCCGATTCTGACGCACGCCGTACCCTCGATGCGTAGCGATGTTGGACCAGCTCAGGACGACCGCGTCATATGGCGCCCTCGCTCCCGAGCTTGTGCGAGCACGTCGCGCCGCTTGGCTGTCGTCGCAGAGCATCGCCGACGCGCGTCTTGGTTGACCCGCGTCACTTGGTGTTCGGCGTGTTCGTCGAGCCGTCGCCGCCCACCGCGTCTTGAGGCGATTTGGTCTACGGCAGCGTTCCCGGTACCCACAGCGCCGTCGTTCCGGCCGTGCACTCGTTCGTATTTCTACATTTTTTCCCTTCTGCTAGTACTTACGATCTCGGTGGCTTGCGAATTAATGTTGCGCTTTCGTTTTTGCAGGTACACACGCAAAGGCTTCGGCGCGTAGAGCTGGGCAGCACGCATGGTACCTCATGCGCAGCAGTGGGCACTGGCTCTTGCGGATGTGATCGACGAGATCGCCTCGACCACCACGACGCGTCACGACGCATATATCGAGTGGTACAGCACGCGCACCCGCGTTCGAGTTGTGCGTGTCGTGGAGTCACCTCCCAGGCACGATCCGACCACTTCCGACACGTACCCCACCCACCAGACTCTGCTTTCCACCGCGCGGTTCGTACTCCTCCATTTGTCATTCAACGTAACGTCTTGAAAATTATGCCAACTAACTAGCCTCTTTTCGTTTTGCGAGCGACCTTGCGAGGAGACACACGAGGCGGCGTCGGCGTTGATCTGACGATCGGTGCCACCCATACGATAGGGATCACAATGACGGCCTTGAGGGCGCCGCGCCATATTCGAGACTTGACTTACCGTCGCGTACACGGCGTCGTGTAGGCGGCCCAGTATGACGATGTGGTGCAGATCCCCTCGTTCGTCTGGCATGCGAGGTCGACACAGCACACCCCGATCGCCTCGTCCGGACTCGCAGGGGGCTCCACTGATCACCGGACCACGGCGTCTGTCCGATGACCGCAGTACATCGTGGTCTCTTTTTCATATATTTTGTTGTTCACATAACGTGTCGTTCTAACTTGAAAAGTTTGTCAGCAGCGCCCGATCCGCCCGACGACGAGTGCGAGCACCTCGGGGACTACGGTACTTTCGGGACGAGGACTTGACTTTCGTGAATCCTTATCGCCATCCGGGTGTGGTACTTGGTTCGTCGCGGCTCGCATCGGCCCCGACCCATCTCGGTACACGGGGCGCCATCGCTACTCTGCCACCCGGTCCGGCCTCCTAGGAGTACTCGTGGGCGGGCCACGACCAACTCACATATCCGTCTCGGACATGTGCGTCGTAGGAGGCACAGGACCACACGAGTGTTGCACCGCAGGGCCCTAGCTAGTTTGTTTCTTTTACACATGATGTACCGTAAACAATCTCGTCTTTTACTTCCTTAGCTCATGTAATATCACATATGTTAGTTTTATTTATGAAGTTTTGTGCTATATATAATCTTTTACTTAGTGGCGCTATTTGTAAATATGCTACGAGTACCTTTGTCACGTCGATAGGGCAAACACACACGTAGCTACTTTGTCGGTCGCGATGCGACGACCGCGCTCTTGGCGACTATCCCACTAATTGTTTCCTTTCATGATGACAGGTCGTGTGGCTTTTCTCAGATGGTGATAAATCGTGCAGCCTTTCGCAGAAGGTGATAGGCGGTGCAGCTTTGATGATGGGTGACATGTCGTGCAGCTTTTCACAAAGGATGCCAGGACGTCAAACTGGACAAGTGCTGTAGTCGTGCGGAGTAACCACTCACCACCACTATAAAACCGGCCTAGGGTTACACATCCAACACCGCCAAACAAGCAATACACGCCATCTGAATCTACACAAATTAGGGCACGATGTCGTTCTCTGTCGCCTCTTGACAGCGAAGTCATCCCGCCCGAATACCGGATACGATGGCGTGCGCCCGATTCTGCGGAGTTGCCCGGACCCAAATCGATCGCAACCTTCCGGCGAAGATGATGCAATCTACCCACGGAGAGACGGCCGCCCGCGCTCACTACTGTTGTGCCCGCCCCTACCAGGTAAACCTACTTGTATCCATAAAATACAGGCTAACAGTACCATTTCATGCATCGTTCTTTCCTTTGTCAGCACAAGGACCGGTGTTGCTTCTTCCAATGGATCGACGGCCCGGAACGACGTGACTACGAATTTGTCTACAACTGCTACGACGCCGAACCTGCTTCGCCCGAGAACTTCAACCGGTGGGAGAGGCCGCCAGGATACGTCCTCGTTCTAGAGCGACCAGAGTTCAGGGCCGGTGGGCAAGAGGCCAACCAATCGGTGACTTTCATGCGACGAACCCATGCTTCACTCACAAAGTAGTAATTCTAAACCAGTTCATCGCATACAGAGTTCAAAAGAAAATTGCGAAATTGATCGAGTCAAAGGAGAAACCTCCCGGGGCCACCCGAAAGCCACGACTTTTGCGAACACACCTTGAGCGGTGGTTGATCTGCCACGATGAACTAGCGGACCGGAGATTCTACCGGTGCCCTTGGCCGAGGATGAATGGTGCGGCTACTTCAATCTGGTGGACCCGAGACGTACCACCCACATCTCAAACTTCCGTATGGGATAGCGGGGAGCAACCCTCCCGTGGTTCTACTACCGCCCGAAAAGCGGACCCGAGTGCGCCTACGGTGTTATTCAATGGCCAGCGGGCATCTTGCATTGATTGCAGGGCACGCTTCGGTTGTACAAAGATAAGCCCAACACACACCTCCCGCACCATACGGTGGAGTGCGAGCGAAGCAGAGCGGCGTCTCGGCAAGTGTCCGCCAACGGCCAACACACCGAGGTGCAGAGGTACCTCTTCTCGAAGAGGAAGGACAAGGGAAGCGGTAGCCGAGGTCCGTACCACGCAACAAATCCTTGGCGTGTTACGCACCATCCGGAACCTGTGTGGTAATAACATAAGGGCGTCGAATTGGGATGACATGCCCATGTGGGAGGCGAAATCCACATCAAAAACCAAAATTTCGGTCTTACACACCGAGACGTGCGGCATAGGCCACCCATTCGGCGACACACAGGAGCACTGCGGATCCCCATGGAGTTCTTTCATAGTGGGGATTGAGCGGTGTTCGAGGACAAATCTCCAAATTTACACGGTCGGGTAATATGCGAAAATGTGGGACATCATTCATTTGTACCCGGATAGGCGAACGATCATTTGTTCCACCATGACAACCGATGCTTTCGTTAGTTAGTTCGGCAAGCAATTTCGTCATCGTTGTAATGCCCTTGCAATATAATCTATCTATTGCTTATTTTATCATCGAACTTTCGATGTATGTGCCCTTATATATATGTTCAACAAATAATTTAAGTGCTTCGTGGGAACTATTTATAACATGCGTTGTTGTCGACTATAATACTTAGGGTTGTTGCACTAGTGGAAATTAGATGCAAAGCAAGGTGTAAATTAAATATTTTCCCGAATATGGTAATGCACATATCAAAGAGCAAATCTGGTCTACTCTTCACGAAAATTACATTTAAACATTAAATTTTACGAGTGCAGAAAAGGCTAAAAATCATTCTCCCGGATCTCGATTCGCACTCTTTTAATCTCCTCTCGTAAAACATCACAATAACTAATCCTGACTTTTTATTAACTACACTACAGCTCATAATTTACATACATTGCAATTCGAATAAAAAAATGGGCTAAACCTCTCTGTCGCCGTTTGGAACGGCGACAGAGAGTCCTTCGCTATTTCAAATGGCGACACAAAGTCTGTCGGTTTTTCAATCGGCGGGCAGACTCTCTGTCGCCTTTTGAAATGGCGACAATTGGGTAGTTTTGTAAAAAAAATTCGGCATATTATTTTTGTAAAATAGTATTATTTAAAAAAAAATCGTTAGTTCACCAGCATTGCCACGCAAAGCGGCATGAGTCGTGATACAGATCACGACGAAATACGAAGGTATCAAATACCAGAATAAGGTAAATCTTGAAACAAGACTAGCAGCGAGGAGCGCTTTTTGGTAAGGGCTCAAACTAAACAACAGGGTGTGTTAGTAACTAGTACTCTCTGCGATCACAAATAGATATCGTTTTCGATATCGATATGGTCTCCAAAACACAGTTTTAACCACTAATTTTTATTATAATATATTTATAAAACCCAATAAAAATGTAATATTATGAAAGTACTTTTTGAGACAAATATACACATATAATTTTCATATATCTAATTTAAATATTTAAAAAGATATTAATAGTTACTGCACTTATGTCCAATTAGACAAGTACTTGTGACCGGAGGGAGTACATAGATTGTGAAGTGAAGTGCGCGAGCATAATTGTTAAATATGCACGATAATTCCGTAACAGGTATGTTTAGCCCAACAAAACAATGAAGCTGTAACAGTTAAGTATGCTGCCAATGCCAAGAAGTTTATGCTATCTGCCATCACTGCCACCTTAACCTAGTTCTCAAACAACATTGCACATGGAAAACTGTTTTGGGTCCAGAGGGCCATAGGTTCGAATCCTGTCACCTTGATGTGGTATTCACAGCGGCCAGGAAAATAATAAGGATTCAAGGAAGATATCAAATGATCATTTAAACATTTAATGGAGAGGGAGCTTACTTGTCAGCATGTCGTCAGTGCTTGTATCAGGAAGAGATTGCATCAGTTTGTTTGCCCAGTGTCATTAAACAAATTTCTAGTAGAATCCCCATGAAAAGAATACACGACGCTAGTATAATATCCACTCCGGTCTCTGCAGTACCCTCTTTCTGACACCCCAAACTCAAAACAGCTTAGATGGATTTGCTAGCTGCTAGCATCCACACCTTTCAGAAGGGTCGAATACTGAAATGTTTATCATGTTTTCTGCAGTACCCCCTTGTGTGCCCAGCAAGAACAACTTAGATAAACCTCCTTTCGACAAGGACTTAAAGGAAGGGTAGCGACCATGTACAGTAGAAGAAGGGATCCGGGTGAGGCAAACTGCTGTCGTGCTCCGGTGAGCCTAGCTCATCGATGATACTGTCTGTCGTAGATTTCGGACTCTGCTGGGTGAAGTAGACTTAATAGAAGAACAGTTAGCTGTCTGCAATGCACTCCGTCACACGCTATCCTATTGCGTGCTTATTGATTGACATTATGATGTTGAGTTATTGTGTGGTTAAAGCTATGCAAACTTTACAGAGGTTTTTACCGTTTGAACATGCCGTGCTTCCGGCATAAAGAAGCTGTGTTTTGGGTGATTCCAATTTTGAGGCATAAGTAACTTGGCAGGTTAAAATATGGTGAAATGGGGATGGTGTTGATACATTAGTCTTACTCTTGAGAATCCATTTATAACTTCTATTTGGTTTAACAGAAAATGGTTGTCAAACAAAACCATATGGGTACTGGTTATGATAGGTCCATCGATATTTATTTGTTAGACATCGTTTGCAATCCATTGCACTATAAATGTGTACCATTCTTGCATACTTTGGTTCAGACAATGAGTACTATGAGGAAGAAGCACTAGAAGGTGATGAGTCCCATGGAGGTGAAGATCATGCGTTTCTAGGTTCGCCTATACTCAAGTGTAGCCTGTGGTGTGTTGTATTTTGGATCTCCTGTTTGTAATATAACCAAGTTTGGCTTGGAGGCATGCAAATCAATATAATCAATAGGATGTCATATTTTGTGTAGAATTCTATTATTGCATTGTAATCGTAAGCAAGTACTATATATTTATCATTTTGTGTATGATTGAAATCCTAGACAGTGGTAGGAATACATGATACCTATTTAAATCTAGGTATCCCCACACTTCCCTCTTCAATTATCAAGAGTTGATGCGATGAACTCGAGTCTCCAATTGATAATAGACGAAGGATTACAAATGACTCAAATACGGATGTAGTTTGGATCGAAGAAATACAAGAACAAACATTTGTCTCTCCGATCTAATCTACTATCCTCTGGACGACGATACAACTTCATATGCATCGAATAAGGCTTCGCTCCTTTTATAGAACAGATGCGGTTTGATGAGGCGACGCTCTTGGAGAGTGGTACGGTCTAGTGACACTTCCTGTTTTTTTTGTTCTGGAGACGATTCTCGCAATGATCTAAAAGGGGAAGTTGTTCCAAATCACATCTTCTATACGCTAGAAGCCTTAAATCTTAGGATTTCCACTTCTAGCCTGTGATATTGTCAACAAATACCATTCTCACAATATACTGGTCAATAACAATTAATGCATAAATGGTACAATTGTGACACGAATTAAGCTAAATACTTAGGAAATAATCGATGCGTTTGAGATGCATCAGAGCGCCACCGCTGCGGTTGATCTAGAGCGTTGCCACGTCACACACCGTGGGATGCGGACTAGAGCACTGTACCGATCGATGCCCCAGGTTTGGTTCTTTCTTGTTTCTTGCTATTGGGAATCTCGCTATCGAATAGTCTGGAATTTCCAATAATCTATTATATGTGGAGAACAGAGAGACAAGAGAGACACAAAATTAGAGAGGAACGGTGAGAGAACTCTTTATTACTTTTCAATTGTCTGTACAATGGGGGACCCCCCTCCTCCTTATATAGTAGTCGCCTAGGTTTTTGCTAAGAGGCCATCGTGGCCTTCGTGGGCCACATGGTTTCCCAACACTTGCTACGCTCAATGGGTACAGTGATGTCGCAGAGAATCAATGAGTATGAGCTTGTGGTAGCAAGGTTGAAGAGGTGGATCGAGCCATCAAGAAGGGAGAATGTGGAGAAAGGGATGGTGTCAAGGTGTGGAGAAAGTTTCCATAACCTCATGAGGAGCTTTTAATTTCCCCGATCTCATGAGGAGCTCTTTATCTCCTCCCCGTGGATCGTGCTAGATTGGGGCATGATTTTCCCACCTGACTTCATCCAAATGCAATCGCAACCTAATTAGGGAAAGTCTACTGTGGGAGGAATTTCCCCTGAGATTGGGTCGGGATCCTGGCCCACCCGAAGAAGTCCTAGGAAATAGTGATTATGTATCATAGAAAAATAACAAACAATGATTTGTGTACAAATAATTTCCTTGTATACAATTCGTAATGGTAAGCATGCAATTTTTTTGCATGTGTAAAATTTTTGTAATATAAATGTGTCAGCACATACATGACCTTCCAATGTAAAAGAGGCCTAATAGACCAGCCTTAGCTGTTCGACACAGGAGAAAAAAGGGTTACCTCTCTTTGACAAGCACTCATTGTGTTAAGGGTGGAGGCTCTCCCCGATCATCCATTACATGTCTTCTTGTTCGATTTGTGGATTATTATGAACTTGTTGTGTGGTGCTCTGTTGTTGGCTTGATTTAACTCTTGTTTTTACGACAAAGACTGAGGGTTTCTTGTCCGTTGATGGATTTCGTTCTAGAATAAGGTGATGTGAGTAAATAAGCTTAGTTCAACTATGTATTGGTACTTTTTCTATTCCTATTTTGTATGTTGCTCCACCATTGGCAATCCAATTTACACCATTGGCAATCCAACTTATGACTTTCTTGAAGAAGATCCAACATATCTATGGATGCACATTGGTAATCCTAAAAGGCTATATATGAGTCACTATATTTACCAATCTCCACCTCAACTCTTATCTGTTGAAGTCATCATGCTCCTCTAAGAAATCACTTCAAGTCGGCTTTGCATTTTTTTTGTTTTTCTTCCCACCTCTGAGAATGCCCCACCACAAGGGCTCATGCACATCACCGCAATATGTGTGTTGGTGTTCGAGCTTGATCATCTAAACCCTTCACCTGAGAGACATTTCTTTGTGTAGTTTGGTTAACTACATCTTCTGTTCCTATAGCCCTCTATACCATAGATTTGTACCACCTCCAAGCTCCATATACTTGATGGTACTTTGTGGTTGGTTCCACCACATCTTCCTTCTTTCAACAGCTCGCATCTTTGCCTTTATATCTGCTAGATTTTACAAACCTTTGCAGTTCCGCACATAACTGCAGTTGAGATCTGATTAATTATTATTGACATGATTTTCTTCTCATGGTCAGGATTTTTATCAAACCTCTCATTAATTGCCCTTCCTTTAGGTTTACCCATAAATATGTATCCTCCATTGCTCGATTCATGATCACCTATCCTTTGCAAGTAACTCGTATGACTCCACCTCAAAGTGATACCTCATAACCTTTGAGTTCAAGCGACCTCACAGATATTAGATTTTTCTTTAAGCCGGAAACATACTAAACTCCCATCAATGGGTGATGTGCTCCATCATACATCTTTAATGTAATTGTTCCCACCTCAGTAATTGCATACTCATTGCAATCAGTCAAGTGAACAGTTTTATGCGCCGAGTGTAGAGATCCTTCATTAAATATCTTTCTTGTTGAATATATATGAAAGCAACAACTTGAATCTAATATACATCCATGGGAAGCACCTGATTGACTAACGATAAGTACATCTAAATCATCTTTTGCTACCGCTATTGAGTATGCACCTTTCATTTGCTTTAAACTCAGATAGTCCTTTATCATATGATCTTTCTCGTTATATAGATAACATACACGTGTGCCCTTACTATTGCCCAAGGTTTCAAATTATATTTTCAGACTATATCTCGGAGGGGATTGAAATCTGAAATTTCGGTGAGTTTTTTGGAATTTTGGACAAAATCCGGATGAAATTCAAAAGGCAAATTCATAATCTAGAATTTTTGAAACAAAATTTCTGAAATTTCGGCCTAAATTGCTGAAATCTCGGCAAAATTCAACCGAGTGAAAAATGGTCGAAACGATGTTAGGAATTTTTTAAATTTTTTGTGAATGGTTCTGAAACATCACAAATGTTCTTAGAAAAATTTCAGATGATGACCAAGCCTAAGGAATTTTTAAAATTCTGAAAGTGCTACTATCGTGACAAAAGGTTGACAGGCAGATTTCAGCCGAATGAAAAATGATTCAAACCATGTTATAAAATTTTGTAGAAAGTTATGATGCATCATTAATGTTCCCATAAAATTTTTAGATGACGATCAAGATTAAGAAATTTTAAAAAATTTGGAGAGTGCTATTGTTTTGATAAAAGGCTGCCCAGCAAATTTCAACTGAATGAAAAATAGTTCAAACCATGTTGAAAAATTTTGAATTTTTTTTGCATGGTCCAGAAGAATCAATAATGTTATCATAAAATTTTAAAATGATGATTAAGCTTGAAAAATTTTCAAAAATTGTGAGAGTGCTAATGTCCTAATAAAAGCTTTACAATGCTACATGTATTGCTTCTGTAGATTTCATTGAGCAACCAAACAAGAATAAAATTTTTTAAAATTTTATAGAATGGTTATGAGGCAATTATTAAGCTCTCCTAAAAATTTTGGATATGATTGCACTCGAGAGAATTTATAAAATTTTGACAATATTACTGTCTCAATTGTGTTCATTCTGATTTTGATTTTCTAAAGATAACAAATGAAGTTCAATTATTTTTTTAAAAAATCTGTATAATCCTAGACTACTAAATATGATACTGTAATTTTTTTTAAAGCATGATAAAGCATTTATAATTTTATAAAAATCTAACAATGTTTCTATTATTTTTATAAACATATTAAAAATCAATTTTTCAACAAATTTTCATGGAAGATGACATTCTTAAGAGTTATTGACTCAAATAATGTCCAAAAAACTTAAACTTCACTCAAAATTACGGAGATTTCAGTGAAATTTGTCGAAAATAATGTAGCAATTTGAATTTTTTTCAATTTTTTTATCTGGCTAGGATTTTGAATCTCGTCCTCGGTCGAAATCTTAAATGTGGGACGAAATTTCTAAAATTTCGACGGGGTTTTGAACCTTGCTCTTGCCCTTCTTCTTCTTCCTGTAACTCTTGCTTTTACATCCAACACCTGCTGTAGCCAATGTTTGATCACCCGAGAATAAATATTCTGATGACTTTTCAAGGACTCTACCTCCAATAGATATGTAACTGCCTCGTTGAAGTTGAGAGCGCTTTTATCGATAACAATATTTATCAGGGTTTGCTCCCATGATGGTGCTAGAGATGATGTTAGTATGACAACTTTATCGTTCTTTTCAAATTTCTCATCTACACTATCAGCTACGTGATAAGCTTGTTGAAAACATTGAGATGATCAATGAACTGTGTACCTTCATGCGCAACATGTATAGTTGTCGCTTCAGCACCTATCGGTTTATCAGCGACTTTGCCATATACAATTTTTCTAAGTTCTTCCGTAATTTGTTTGGTGAATTCTCCTTGATCATGGAGTACTTTACCTCATCAGAGAAACATAGATGGATTGTACTGATAGCTTTCCTCTTCATCACCTTCCAGCCTTCAATGGACGTCCTTTTCGATTTGTACCATCAAGAGCAGTGATTAACTCTTGCTGTGTAAGGACATCCTTTACCACACATTGCCACATGCTAAAATTTTCTCTATCGTCAAATTTCTCTACTTGATTTCACATTGTCGACATCGATTTTGATTTTGTGCCACCTGATGCTTTACCGACTATCTCACAAATCTGACTAATCCGGCCTTGGCTCTCATACCTCTTGTTATACTTTGATACCCCTTCTTATGCACAACAACCCTCGGATTGGATTAAGATTTTGTGAGATAAGGCA
This sequence comes from Otatea glauca, assembly GCA_036346275.1. Lineage (NCBI taxonomy): Eukaryota > Viridiplantae > Streptophyta > Magnoliopsida > Poales > Poaceae > Otatea > Otatea glauca. Next base: position 12,985,011 of record CM070711.1, on the reverse strand, counting down.
CGAGCGTACACCGTCTCAAGAACGAAGAAGATGAATCTTGTAGAGAGAACTAAAATAACGACGTTGAAGCAACCAAAAAGCCACAAGCCAACTCATCCAAAGCAAGAGGTGCACAAGAGGATTAGAGGTTATGCTATTCTTTAGCACTATATTCTTGTATAGGGTAAGGATCAAAAGGTCCTAAAAGGTTCGAGAAGTTATGGAAAAGCAACAATACTCTTTTGAGGTTGTCCTTAAAGCATTTGCGATCGACTTCGCCAAATCTTTTCGCTCTCGTTATGGTTGCTTCAACATTGTTATTTTGGTTATCTCTATAAGATTTATCTTCTTCGTTCTTGAGACCGTACATGCTCGTGTCTTATCTCACAAAACTCTGATCCGACCCAATGACTACTCCGCATAAGATGGGATATGAGAATGTAACAAACATTAGGTTGTCTTAACTATTTATTTCAAGAGAGGTGCTTCCATGCTTTTCTTTTTGACAGTTGCACAAATATTAAAATATGAATGAAAGGTAGATGATGATTACTTACCCCTTCAATTATTTTAAGATTTATACAACTTGTATTGAGAAAGAAAGAATTGAAGCACTACTCTTATTTCAATGTTTCTCTACATCGGGAGTTCAGGTCTTCAAGATACTATCAACAAGCTTCGAAGGATGGTAGGAGTATTGCGATTTTGACTTCCTTGCATAGTAAAATTGATTGTTATCAGATTCAAATGTTCGATATATATTACTTGCAGATGATCTTCTATTGATAAGCCATCTCCTCACCAATCGCCATGCATGTGACCAGATAAGTGAGTTTACAGGCCCTGTGTTATGTATACTTTCGGTAGCATTCTTTTATTTAACCTGTCATTGTTCCAGATGAGACTGCTAAGAAGGAAAAAAAAACATAAATATAGACACCACACATTTTCTTTAATCTATTCCGAACATTTCTTGATTTCCTTTGAACTAGAAAATTCCTGAATCCAATCCACCTCAATGACTCACATAACAACGAGCAACATAAAGAGTCGTCGATTGTGTCTCTCGAAAATTCATTTTCTAATCCAAGTCAATGACTCACATTACAACAAGCAATCTCAACACCCATGTTACCACCCTGCAATGCTCTAGGAGTCACTGTTTGTGTGTACCGATAAATCTTTAATCTAGGCCACGTTGGTGGCTCACGAGCAACCGGTTAGCATGGGTGATGTGTATTGATAACTCTTTAATCAAGCACATGTTAGTAACCACCTAACAACATCAATCCCAATAATCGGGGGACTATACAATGCCCTAGTAGTCACCGATGATGTGTACGGGAAAACCTTTAATTTAGGGCCTGTTTGTTTTAGCTTTTGATTCTGGATTCTGGTCCCAAAAGCAGAATCAGAAACAAACAGTCTGATTCTAGAATCCGATTCTCACAATCCATCCCACCCATATACACTAAATCCACAATCCACTTCATACGTGCTTTTGGATTCTAGCTTTTGGAGAATCAGTTTCTCAAAAATCACAATCCAGAATCAGCTTTTAGAGAATCTAAAGCTGAAACAAACAGGCCTTTAGTCTCATAGCTCACGTAACCACAAACAGTCCCAACACAATCGGGTTATCATGTAGCTAGTGCATCGATTACGAAAAAAAAACCTCTTTAATCCTATCCACAACAGGTAATCGTATAACAACAAACAATCTCAATCGCCGAATCAACGTAAGATGGTGTGTAAAAAAACTCTTCGATTCACGTAAGTCTCAGCAATGGGGTCCCACGCATGCCATGCACCGTAGTTAGTCAACCAGATGGTGTGTGGCAAGGTATTGACCCGATTGTTTGGGTTTTTTTACTTAAAAGCAAAAAAAGTCAAATCTGAAATAAATAGCTAACTTTTTAGCCGGATTTTTGAAAAGCATAAAGACTCCATATAACTATAAGCCAAAAGCCAGACGGCAGGCCCTATTTGGTATGGTTGTAACTTTTCTGAAAAGTAGCTTTCGATTGGGTTACATGGATGAACGGTTGGGTTGAAGATGTTTGGTATTTGGCAGTCTGGCTTTTAGGTACGAGGGGTGTGGTTTAGGAATGAGGCTAGGGTCCCGATGAAGGTTGACATAGTAGTTGTAGAGAGGGATTTTGAAGGCAAAGAAGGCGATGACCGGACAACTCAGGAGTTTATCAATAACATTGTTAGAGAAAGAGAAGGTAAATGCCCCTTGGTTTCTCAAGACATGTTTGTTGGCCTTATTGAAGGCATTGGTACAGTGAGGGAACTATAGTTCACATATAACTCCGGTTGGAGACATACTCAGGAAAAGCTCAAACGACCTTCAATAAAAATGTACCTATACCCGAAACCGAATACCTTTCGCGCTTTTAACCCAACTCAAGCTGAAGAAACTTATTTAATGATCACTGCTAATCACTTTTGGTCCCAAATCTTTGGTGTTGTTTTTTCCAATAAACGTTGGTTACGTTTCTTTATGCTATTTGATCGTTTCCCAGAAAATCTGTACAAATCAGTAGGGAGTGAATGAGACATGTGTACCTTTCACAAGAATATTGATAATTTCTTCGTGATCGCTAGAGTATAAATAGATAGGTTAATACATTGTTATACGAAGTTTCATGTGAATATGAATATAAATTGCAACGTACAATGTGTACATAATACCATTTCCTAAGACTTTCTTCGAGCAATACATGTCGAGAAGGATCGAGTGAATGCCTTTTCTGTAATATTTTATTTGGTTATACACAGGGGCGGAGCTGGGCCTCAGGCTACCGGGGCTCGGGCCTGAGGCCTAGCCTAAATAACAATGGACAACACTGTTCAATTTGCATTTGGGCCCATGGCTCCAGCCGGCCCAGCTTTGCGCCCAGGCCATAGCCGCATGCCGCACAGGGCAAGGTCGGAGACGAGGTTACGCGCACGTACTCACGCTGCCACTCTCCGCAGGCTCCCGATCCGACGATCAGAGCTCGCCCCGCCGACGGCCGCCGCCTCCCCGCCGCCGGCCGCCCGCTCCGACCGCCCGCCCGCTGCCGCTGCTCTGCGCGCCCTCCACTGCTCGTCCTCCTCGTGGTCTGCCGATCCGGTGATTCGAGCTCGCGCGCCGCCCCTGTCGGTGGCGCTCCCAACACGGCCCGCGCCACTTGCTCGATTCTTTGCTCGCGGCTCGCCACGATCCACAGATCGGTCGATCGGCCGACCGGCGTCGACGGCACGATCGGCAATCGCTTCGGCCGCTCGCTTCGAGCATCGGCCGCCGCCGCAGCCCTAGCCCCGTGGCTCGCCATCCGGTCTCGCTTTATCTCGCCTCCTCGGCGCCGCCGATCATAATCGCCCACCCGTGACGCTCGTCGGCCGCAAGCCTGCAATCGCAGATATGCTCTGGTAGTCTGGTGAATGAGGAATGCGTGAATCTGAATGGAGTAATGGACCGAATCATCAAATGGTGATTATTGATTCTAATTGAGTGATTGGTGTCAGGTGTTTACTGATTCTGATTTTGAATGGACCGAATGGTGATTACTGATTCTGATTTACCGATTCGTGTCTTAAATATTTTGATCATGCCATGCTGTGATGTTGATGGTGTTATTCATGATTGCTAAAAATCAAACTATAGTTTAACATTGATTTTCTAGTTGTGTGATGAATGTTTGTTCCATGTTTGCTTACTTGATTTTGCTTACTTGCTAATGGTCTTTTTTCAGGTCCTCTTTTACTCTTTATATGATCATCCAGCTCTCCTGGACAAAAGTGAAACTCATGCTCTATATAGGTATATAGTAGTGAAAATCATTGAAACTCTTGCTCTGTGGTTCTATTGTTGATGAAAATATGAGAGTCACATATACATCAAACCTTCATTCCTTCATTAATTAGGTATTACCTTTTCTACCACTCCACTATGCTATATTGTTTTGACATATTTTATCCATTTTATTGAAATGTTAAGTACGTAATTTAAATTTATTTTTAATTGTGTATTTGTACTGTACTCTTGTTATACTTAAATGTCTGTGGTTTTCATTAATTAGGTATTACCTTTTCTACCACTCCACTATGCTATATTGTTTTGACATATTTTATCCATTTTATTGAAATGTTAAGTACGTAATTCAAATTTATTTTTAATTGTGTATTTGTACTGTACTTTTGTTATACTTAAATATCTGTAGTTTTTTACAACAATAATAGTCACTTACTTTCGGCCCGAGACGTACAAAAATCCTGGCTCTGCCACTGGTTATACACGTCGGTTTGAAATTTTCAAGTATATGAACTCTAGAAAGACAAGAAACGTGTAATAAATTAACCAGCATCCATTTCATACAAGGGAGAGAAGCATCAATTAATACATAAATATTTTAGACTTTCTAACAATAAGCTACACTATTAAACCAAACAAAGATGCCAAACAACATGACTTAGCTTAAAAATAGATTGCTTATAAGCTACTTAAACAAAAAATAACTAACTTTATGCTATAATCCCCATATATGGGTCAATATCCAGTGTAAGCCACCATTGTCGTGTAAGCTTCGTGAAAATCATATGTACAAGTTTTTAAAAATTCTCAAAAAAATTATCATACGTAGGGAAGGTGAGCTTCTACAACCCTGTAAAATTCCAAAACAAACTCAATCGCATTCGAAAGAAATGAAAAAGGCAAATTCAGTGTGGATAATGATTTTTCAATGTTTAGCATTATTCATATCACTGCTTGTCAATTTCATATCTTCCACATGTGATTGAGTTTGGTCTTAAAATTTTATAGAGTCATAGAAACTCACCTCCCCTACGTATGGTAATTTTTTAAGAATTTCTAAAAACTTGTATATATGGTATTCATAAAGTTTACACTGGTATGCCAAAAAAGAACTAACCAGAAACAAACGAGTCCTCTAGTGAGTCGAATTATATATATATATATATATATATATATATGTATATATATATGTATATATATATGTATGTATATATATATATATATATATATGTGTGTGTGAGAGAGAGAGAGAGAGAGATTTTTATGAAATTTACGGTGTAACTATCGTTTACATTGATATGTGTCAAACAAAAAAAACTAATGAGAATCAAACGAGTCCTCTAGTCTGTGAGTTGAAACCAAGGTTTCAAATTTCGATTTCGGAATAAATTTCGCCCTGGGCCGGATTTTGAAATTTTGGAATTATTTCGGACAAAATTTGAATTTGAAAATTCAAATCCGGTCCAATCCGGAAAAAAAAACCGAAATTCGGCGAAAAAACACGAAATTTTGGGCGAAATATCCGAAATTTTAGGTTTTTTGCACTGGCTAAAAAGTGGTCTAAACGTTATTAAAAAAATTTGAAATGTTTTTTGGAGGTTCCTGACACAATTATGATGTTCTCACAAAAATTTCAGCTGATTATCACACCTGAGGAATTTTTAAAAATTCGGAGAGTAGTACTGTCCAGATAAAACACTGACCGACAAGTTTGATCGGAATGGAAAATGGTACAAATCAAGTTATAAACTGTTGAAATTTTTTGTACATGGTTATGATCCATAACTAATGTTCTCGTAAAAATTTCAGCTGATTATCACTTGTGAGAAATTTTTAAACATTCGGAGAGTGGCGCTGTCCTGATAGAACACTGACCGATAAGTTTGATCCGAATGGAAAATAATACAAATGAAGTTAGAAACTGTTGAATTTTTTTTTGCATGGTTATGATGTATCTATAATGCTCTAATAAAATTTTCAGATGATGATCAAACTGTATGAAGTTTTAAAAATTCGAACAGTACTACTGCCATGTTAAAAGGCTTACCGGCAAACTTGAACAAAATGAAAAATTATGTAAA